>JABUQX010058556.1:10000-21041 GCA_015478945.1 Trachelipus rathkii
ATGTTGAAGAGAGTGCCATTTTCTGGATAATCTGATGATATTCTTCGGATAGGGGTGAGTATTACAGCTTCATCGTTTGCTGTAGTAGCGCTAACTCAACAGTGGATTGATGGTGGTGAAAAGCCGCATATCAGTTGACAAATTTTGGCTTTTGCCTTGCTGACAGCATCAGAAGTGATGGTGGGTGGCGATTGTTTCTGTGAGAAGAGAGGGTATATGTGTTTACATATTTTCTAGCGGTGTTTCTATTAAGTATATCTTAGAGTTATAGTGTAGGGTAGATATGGTGTTGACAGGAAAGTTATTGGTATTTTGAATTTGGTGAAGAAAGAGATTGTTTGAGTCTATGTGTTGGGTGTTAATTCAAAGCAGCGATCAGGAATGAGAACTTCCTTGGATGCGTAATTAGTTTTATTGAGGAATGTATGGGTTAGTTCGTCTAAGAAGGAGAGGAATGTATGGGATAGTTCTAAGAAGGGTCAGTTTTTGAAGTTTACCTCATAGTAATAAGGAAAGTATTTATTTTATTTACTAATTTTTCACAACCTGACAGCCTTCTACTGCGTTTGCGCCATCTTATATAATATGTCGCTGCAACTCAAAATTTGTTTTCTCTTATTCTGTTTAATATTTCTTAGTAGTGTGTGCTTCACTGCAATCACCCTCTCACTATATATGTAGCGGGTCTCAAACTTGTACACTTACCCGCAACATGCACTATCAACTATATTATAAACTCTACTATCTCTCACCATAGTTACATTATTCACTCTACTCAACTATGAGAAACAGTACTACCTATTAGTTACTCTGTGCCGATATACTCTTTTTAATAATATATATGGACATGCAACCCGTTACGGCCTTCTAACCGTAATTAGTCACTCATATTATCATTATTGATTTAATAACTATCACTACTGCTGTAAAGTCTGTAAACTAACACTTCCTTATATACTATTTATTTCATATAAAATTTCTTTATTCACCTCTTAATACGATGAAATTTTTTTAACATCGAATCAACTAGCCGCGTATCGAGGCAGGGGTCAACTTTTAATTTGGTCTGTTCTACACTAGCTTAGAGCGACATAGAATTTAATGCGAGGAAACATTGAAGAAGGATATAGGTTGCATGCTTATTATAGTATATATATAAGTGAATGGTAGGGTTATTACTCACAATAATTGAAAAGTAATAAATAAGTATTATAACAAGTGTTTCATTGCATATAATAATAGTTAAGTATTTTAATGAAGCTGCTATTTTATTATTGGAGTTTTTATCTTCACTAATCAGGAGGATTATAACTTCTCTATATCTACACATTTACTACATTCAGAGTAATATAATATGGTAATTCACTTTATTCATATATAATTATTTCATTTCCCAAATACTAATAGTACTTGATTACCAATTAAAATATATAAAACGATAAAAAATACAGAATTTATGACTCAAATTTGCAACTTTAAGTAATTTCTATCATATAGTGCGATGATATAGATATCATCATTAATGTATCGTTTTATTATTCCTTATTCCTCATAACATTATCATTCCTCAAATCATTAACTTATCATTTTATTTCTTTTAACTTTTTTTAAGCACAACTCATATAATTATCACTGAGTCCGAGTCATGTACAAATAATCATATAACTACACTATATATATATATATATAAACTATGAAACTAAAAAAAATAAAAAGTATATAATAATAAAAAGTAAATTATTGAATAATTATATAGAGATTTAATAAATTTAAATAAAATATCATTAAATTTAAAAAATAGATTTATTATAGTATATATTATGGGGGAGGAAAAAAAAAATAAAAAGCCCCCTAAAAAAAATAATTTATTTGCTACACATTTTAATTTTGATGAATCTACTTATGTGGCCGACAAATTAAAGGGGGGGGGGTCACTCGACCTTACCACTTGAAGCTTAATCAACCACCACTTGTAATTGATCGCTCTATGTAATATACCCCATCCATACATTTTATGATTGGTTTGCCCCAATCAGATGAAATCTTATTTAACCTCACGTTTGAGAAATAATTCCGAATATGTGATCATTATTATTTTTTTTTTAAAACTAAGTGTTAATCTATACACTTTTATGACATTATCTTTTATTTAATTTGCTATTACTAAACATCATTAAAATAGACAATGAATGAAGATAATTCATTGAAAATGTTATATAGGAAAAGAAAAAAGGAAATTTGGCATAAGTTAGGAGTGTAGTGAAAAGTAGAGAAATTATACTAGAGCTTCTCCGATTGGTCTTGTGCATATAAAGCCAGAGCAGAATTACATGCTTTAGTTAGACAGGAGGTGAGTGGGTAAAAACATTATGCGATTATTAAAAATCTATATCTTAGTAAAATATTAACAATATTGAATAATTAAATTGGATAAAGTTTTATATGTACAAAAGGCCTAGAGGAAGTAATTCTGTATACACATAAAATTTCCTAGTTGCTACGATTGTGATTTTGAGTGAATCAAACTCGAACTCATTAAGGTTGGTAGCTCTAGTAATGTTTCGACGTAGCGCAATAAATATTGATAAGTTGGTTATTTGCATAGAGACCAGAGTCCTGCTATTTAGTGTAACCTATAAACAATTCTTAGTGTATAGTGTTGGCTTATATATCTTCAGAATATAACAATACCTGGCTAAAGGAAAGTCCTAGAGAGATAAATGTTCCTGGAGTATATTGGAATTACATAATTGGAATCAACATATAAATGGTGAGAAAGGTGAGAAATAATTAAAAATATTTATAATCTATAATTATAAATGATTTAGCCTCTAGTACATACCATTTGAAATTTGCTTTTAAAGATGTTTATAGAGTGAAAAGCAAGTGCCTTTTTCTTTACCAGAATGGCTAGACTACATGTCATCAATATCTAATAGCTAGTAGTATTCTAAAATACAATACTATCCTGAACAGAAAAACTCAGATTTCTGTTTTTGCTCTCGTATTATATCAAAAAGAGGTACACATTGTACAACATAAGTATCAATAATTATTGGTCTACTACTTTATCGTAGAATTATCTTATTTAGAAAATAATAACAAATATAGATCAAAGCTCAGTTTAACATGGTAATCAATGAGTCTCTAAACCCTCTCATATAAATGAGGGACATCATTATAGGAGAGCAGCCAACACTTAGGGTATGCGAGCTCATTAGTGTGTGAAACACTCTCGAGAGAAGATCGAAATTATAATATCTAAAGATAAATACAGACTTTGTTAGTATGAGTATTTCTTCGTATATATCTTGCATATTTTAATTCAGACACTATTGCACTCTTATATATAATTTTATCTTTATTTTCATAAATAATATTATTGGAATAAATATGGTTAAACCTGTTTGTATTTTAAATAATTTTGTTGGCAGACCACATGATATATGCTTATTCGAGGTAGGCACAGTGTTTCTGAAAAAAATTTCTTTTTTAAACAAAAACACAGTTAACAGCTAATTTTTCGGCAATTTGCTTAATTCAGCAGTTAGTAAAAGAAAACATGATAATGTGGTCCATAATATTACTTATTAGGAAACTCTTCTGAGATACCAAATTGCGACGCAAGTAGTAGAGACAAAATGAGCTGATATCACGATAGTACACATAGTATAATTTCAGGAAGTCGCATATCTTTCATCATTTTTCAATTGATTTTGATGAGAGAAGTTTATATTATCAAAGTGGTAAACTGGAATGTAAATTCTATTTTGTGTAATATTAATATACGAGTGTGTAACTTTAAGTTCAAGATGAAGATAACAATTTTACAGCTAATAGATACATATCCGGACAGATAACATAGACTAATTACTATGAATTCGTGTGTTCGCTATTCGTGTGATAAATAATCTCACGTATTCGGTGAAGATAATTTCTATTTGGCAAATAGTTAAAGTATTACTATTCTGTAAAGATATAGCAAGGCTATCATTGTCTACTATAAACAATAGATTAATAATAGTCTCAGAATTTAAATACAGTAAAGCTTGAGTTTGATAGGTATGCTTATATACCATACTCATGACTATGTAAGCAAAGTAATTACTAGTGAGTTTTCAATAAATAAAGTTTAAATTATAAGATCAGATCAGTATGCCTATATAAAGCCATTATTTTCTTGTTGTTTCCGCAATTTGATTTAAATAATTAAGTAATAATAATAAATATATATTATAACTAACAATAGCTGAGTATCGATTTATATAATATTTCGAAACTGTTTTGTGATATTGTAAACACTATTATTAAGTGGAAATTTTTCTTTTGATGTACTATTATCAACAAGAATTTCTTCGGAAATTGGCTCTTCCGGTTCTTCGATAAATAAACTGGTTGTTGCTTAAAAGTATAGTATTAAGAGTCATTAGGTAGCGAGTATTTTTTTTAAACATTTTAGTCAATAATATAAATAAATTAATTGTTAGATAAATCTCTCATCATCTGATCACAGTAATGTAAACTAGCTCCAAGCCAACACTAAACTGCTAAGAGCAACGTACCCATAGCTCATTTATATCAGCAATCGCAGTGAAAGTCCTTAACATTATTCCCATTGTTTATAAATAATCATTATATATATAGGTTATATATATATGATTATATTACGTATATAGTAGCGAATATAGTTTCAATGATTTGGAGCCTAATGCAAATATATATCTTTATCTAATACTATAAGTAATAATAAATTTTGTAGATTATATATGTATTCAATATGATAAAATAGAAAATACTATTAAAATATTTTTATAAAAAATCACAATATATAATATATGATAAATAATAAAGTCCTCTTTTTTAAAGGAATTCGTTATTATATTAGTAAATCTTAGAATTTTTTTTGTAATAATATTATTATTATTTCAATAAATTAAATATATACTGATAACAAGTGATTGTATCATGATAGCTTACAAAAAGAAATTAACCTAGCTACTATTACATGACCACATATCAAAAATGATTCTGTATGAGGATTGCAATATTAATAACAGAGTTTTTCACTTAGGTATCATCATTATATTATCCTTTCGTATGTATATATATAATTTATACTACTTTGAGTTTACTTATTATATTATGATTCTTATTATTATATATTATAATATATATAATAGTGATTAGAAATAGGTATTATAATATACTTAATTACATATTTCATTGAGTATTAGTCATATAATAATTTATATATTCAGTAATATGACTATAATCAATATTATTACTAATCTTATCCTTTCTTGCACGTTATTCTACCACAGATATATGGCAGCATACAAATAATTTAAGAAATTTAAACAATCGTAAAAATAACGTTTATAATAATAATAAAAAATTATTGAAACTATTTAATTAACCAGGTGACTTCTGGTCCATAAAACTATATATTATATGTTTGAAACAATATGAATCTTTGTGTTTAAAAATTTAATCGTGATAGTAGATATAAATAGGGTATCAGAGAAGCTCATAAAATATATAAGGTAATAAACGAGTTTACAGCACATTACTCTACCTGTACATTTAATTAAATTCTTATATATATATTATATTATTTATGTCTTTGATATTTCTACCACATTAAATCCAGATCTGCTTATCTTATTATTTCTTTTATCAAAGAAACGTATTTAAACTATAATGTTATGTAGATATTCACTATAAATAATACAAAGTCTAATATAGATCAAATAATAAGTAGAACTATTATATATATATCTATCACTAATATTAATATATATAATATATATATATATATATATAATATACGCTATATATATAGTATATTGTCCTAACTAAAAAATGCTTATAGAATATTAAAAAAGTATTTTCCCGTCAGATTTTATAAGGTAAACGTCATTCTTTTTTAAACCGTGAACTCATTATAACATTTCACTATATAATAATATATATTATATATATATATTATTATTAGATATATATAGTCAGTATATATTTTTTTTTTGTCTATTTTTATACAAGCAATTAATCTTACTTTGTATAATTATATATTAATATAATTGAATTTAAGCGTCATTGATAACTGATAAGTTTGGTTACATATCAAGAACGATTATATGATAATATATTGTCAGATGATGGCTAGAACCTATTAATATCAATATAATTATATATAATATAAGTATATAAGCTAATAATAATATATAATAATATATAATAGTGTGAATAAATTATATTAACAACCGGCAATTAAATATTGTTTTAGCGCCTTCAGCCAATCTCAGCTGATAACATATGCGCCATATATTAATATTGCTAAAAATAGTTTATTAACCTTAACTACGCATTGTTCTACCACACAATAGTATAATATATATATATTTTTAAAAGTGGTAAAATATAGTGATATTTATCATATCATAACCTATACATTCTTTTAGTCATCGTTCTAAAACCCTATTTATGCGTAAATTGTTAAAAAGAAAAAGAAGAATATAAAAAGGAATATTATTATAAATATTTACTTCAACTTTTTCTAAATAGCAAAATTGAAAATTCGTATCATTTTATATCATACAGATATACGTATATAAGTAAGAGAGGAGAGAGAGAGTAACAGAGAGAAGTGAAATAGAGTGAGAGAGAGTGAGAGAAGATGAGAAGAAGAGAAGAGATGAAGAGAAGAGAAGAAATTAAACAGGAAGAAGAGAGAGTAAGAGATGGAACAGAAATATAAGAGATATGAAAGAGGAAAGTATAGTATAAGTATAAGTTGATATGTATGTATGGAAATATATCTTGAAGAAAATTGTAATATTTAATGGAGAAAAAGATAAGATAAGTAAGTAATAGAACATTATAAGAAAGGAGGGGACACATTATGAGGAATATAATATAAAGTATATCAGTACAATAATTACAAGATTAGTAAGAAGAAGAACGAGGAAATATAAGGTGGGTTGAATGTAATATGTAATTAATAATATATAGTTATTATTTAATTAAATAAATATAATAATTGATGTTTTATATAATGCGCTCCTCCATTCCCCCGGCAAATAAAATCAGTAAAAGGAAATATATATAATTAAAAGAATATTAATGTTGAAACTATTAGTATAATATTTATTAATGGCACTAATATAGAGTTTGTCTGAAGATTTGAGAAAAGGAAAGAGAAAGAGAAGTAAGAGAAAGAGAGAGAAATAATAAGTAATAAGAAGAAAGAAGTATAAAATAGTGATATTAAGTAAACTAATAAATAAGAGAGAGAGAGTAGAAGAGAGATAGTAAAGTTTGGAATATGTGGACAGCTTCAATATACGAAAGAGGGACGTGAAAGAAGAGAAAAGACGAGATAGTATTATGAGAGAGAGAAAGTAAGAGGACGATATATGAGATATTTAATATATTACATATAATAACTTCATTATATATATATAGTGTATATTCCATAAATATCTATAATATGTACGAAAGAGGGACGTGAAAGAGTAAAAGTTTGAAATTCTTGTTGAAACTAAAGTACAACCTAATATCTAGGACAGCAACAACCACGGATATTTGACATATATGCCATATTGGTATATATTATAGGGTATAATTGCTAACTAAAATATGTGACCAAGAAAAGTCTTAAATAAGTAATTTTCCTCAGATTTTATAAGGAAAAAGCCAAAATAACTATTTTTTAACAAGCCGTGACTTAATAAAACATTTTCACACTATACTATAAATGCCTAATATTTATTAAGTCAACATATACTCAGAGTATTATATATAATATATATATATTGATAAGTATATATAAAATGTAAAAAGTATTAATATTATATATATTATATATATTATTAATATATATCTATTATTATATATATATTAACAAGTATTTCTATAATACATACTTATTAGCAGTATTATTTGCATCTGGAGGATATGTCTGAGGATATAATGTGACGCTTCCCACATACATATTCCTCTAAAATAATATACCAATTATTACATAATTAAAATATATATAATATATATATATAATAAATAGGGTTATATATAAGTATTTATATATATATATAAATACCATATATATATAATTATTATATATATAATATATTATATTATTTATACAAACTAATCATATATATATACATATATATATATATATATAATATAATTATATAATATATAATATATATCATAATATATATTAGATTTCTATACAAAGCTGAGTATATATAATATAATATATATATATATATATATATATATATATATAATATATAATATATAATATATTAATTATAATTATATATAATAAATATTAATATAGATATTATAAACCACATTAAAAGTGTTCTATTATATAATATAAGTAAGATACATGTCAGATTCAGAACATACAATAATTTATATATTAATACTATATATATATATACGCTGATATATATAATATTATAATACATATATATATGTATATATTTATATAATATATATATATAATATGTAAATTATATATATTTAATATATATATATATATTAATATATATAATATGTATAAAATAGCCAAAAAAAAATTATTATTATAGACTACTATATATATATTATATTTATATATATTTAGTACACTAGGTATGAAATTAATATAATGTAGGTATATATATATATTTAGTATTATATATATATAAATATATATAAATTATAAATATTTTACTATGAATATAATATAACTAATATTATATATATATATGTATCAGTATATATATATATCTGTAATCATATATAGAATAAATAATAACTTAATTTAATATATATCTACTATATAATTTTTTAATTATTAGTAGATAATTATTAATTATTAATATAAATTAATATATATAATTTTTTCTTTTTTTTTATATTATTATTAATTAATTAATTGTAAATATTACGTATAAAAAATATAGTAATATAAATAATATATTTATTATATAATAATATATATATATTATAGTATATCTTATATATAATTAATATATAATAAATATATATATCACTTGTACTTTTTTATATATATCTTGTAATATAGTAGTATAAATATATTGATACATTATATCATAGTATACACTATTGCCTTATAACATCATATATATATTATTATATATATATATATACTATCTATTATATAGCCTTATAAACTTAATACTATAGCTATAACTAAATATATATAAGGTAACCATCTATAATATATATATTACCCTAAATATATATATTTAGAGATTAATATTATAAATTAATATATATAATATATTAATTATTAATATTATAATAATTAAATATATAATTTATAATATTAATTAATATTATTATTAATATAATAATAATATATAATTCATTATAATTATATATACTATATATATTAAATACAAGTTATTAATAATATATTTATAATTGATTATTATTATATATTATCATATATACTTATATATAATAATAAGTCGATTATGAGTATACGGTTAATATTATTATAATTACAGAAACATTTTTGGATTACATTAATATATATTATTTTTATTATATATATATTATATATAGTATTTATTAAACTCATATATATGTAGAGAATATTATATCATTATTAAATACTTTTTAATAATATTAAGAAATAATTAAGACTATATAATTAAATGATAATAAAAAATTAATAAGGTTAAATCATATCATGACTAATAGTTCAATTCATGAATTTCTGTGATATTTTCCCCATCTTAAATTATTATAAATACTTAATAATATAATATTATTATAAATATATTATACTAATATATAATATATATATATATTATAAATTTATATCTACATTAATATATATCATAATAACAACTATAAACAAAATAAAACTTAGTTATTTCTATTATTCTCATAAATTAAAACAACCTATATTAGATATATATAATTTCATATATTCACACTATATATATATATTTTGAATATATTATATATATACTAATATATATATTATAACTTTAATATATATATATTAATCCTATATAAAATGAATAATAGTTCGAACACTTCATGAATGATTTTTATCTTAAAATTATAAATGCATGTATGACTTTGGATCATTTGAATCGCTAAATAATAATCTAATTTAATAATATATATAAATAAATAATATCATATAAATATCTTTGAATAATCTACTGGACCATACTAATAAACTGTGAGACATTCCATTAAAGGAATCAAATATGCAATACAAATTTTACTATCATAACCTCATTCCTATAATATTTTAAAAAGTCATTCTTCAGAAAACTGAGATTTCTGAAATTCGAAAAATATAAATATTTATTTGATCTATCTTTATTTTGAAATTATTTAACTTTTATATTAAGCAATTAGATTTTTTCAATTAAACAACAAAGCAATCAGTTAAATTTTCTATTTATACAACATTCACATCTGTTAAATTATCCATTTTTGGTATATTTTTATAAATTAATTATAATAGAAACATATTTAAATATATATAATAATCATTCAAATTACCTCTCTTCTCTCTATCTATATCCCTGATCTCTTATCATTTAATCCTAATATACAGATCTCCACTCACATTCATATTAATCTTAAGTACTTCTATATCAAATTCTATATATATATACTATATTCTCTCTATCTATATCTATCTAGATATATATATTCATATCATATATATTCATCACTTTATATATATATCATATATCTCTCTCTCTCTATCATAATTCATATTCATACTTCTACATACTCATACTATCATGCTCCCCCGCAGCATTAACGGCTAGAGAATAACTTTTCGGATCTTGAACTAGGGAATTTATATACCTTTCTAGCATTTCTTCTATAAGAAACCTTAATGCTCTTGAACTATTTGTATACTTCCAGCTTTTCTTTTATACAAAGCATTCTTGCTTTTTTAACCCGAGAGCAACTATATATGTTTATAATATTATCCTTCTGTTAATTTACTATGAACCAATCTATAGTTCAACCAATCCTTTCT
>JABUQX010058557.1:0-20813 GCA_015478945.1 Trachelipus rathkii
GTGGTGGTGGTGTTGGTGGTGGTGGTGGTTGGGTGGTTGTGGTGATGGTGGTAGTGGTGGTGGTATAGTGTTGTTATTGTTGATGTGTCGATGTGATATTTGTTTATTTTTTATTTTGCAATTAATGACTTTTTTAATGGACCTGCTATTGCAGCTGACGTAATAAATAGATTTTATTACTGTTTCTTAAGTTATTTTTCAAGTTCTGGAAAATATGTTCAATAAAAGTCAACAAAACAAATTGAAACATTGCAGAATTGGAAGTTTTAACAACGGATTATTACAGAATGTTTCGTTAATTGATGTCTCTCAGATTGTTTTAGTTATTACTGTTATTGATTGCTAATATTTTTTCTCTTGTTATTACTGATGTAGGGATCAGGTTTGAATATTTGTATTGTGAAAAGATTATGATTAAAAGGAATATTGAGGGATACCTATGAGAAGAGATTGAAAGAAAGAGAAGATGGAAAAAAGGACAACCAAGAGAAAATTATCTAAATAAAAATGAGTGCTGAAGGAGATGGTCTAATGTAGATTTTTGAGTGGAGAATTATACTGAATAAGAGAGAGTAGAGTGGTACCTTATGAGATGGTAGTAGAGAATTTATGAAAGAGTGGGGAATTGAGGAGATGGTAATTGAGTTGAGTATGTCTGAATTTTTTGAATTGATTTGTGATTAAAACAGATCAAAAGTAAGTATTAATATGATTAGTTATATAGATGAGTTGTGAAAGGATTTAAATAATTAATGATATGAAATTACAAAATATAAGGTAAGGCAATGATAGATAATATGTATTTTTTTTCTTTAAAGATGTTTCATTTAATTAAAAATTAAAAATTTATCATAAAATCTTGTTTGTTCTCTAGTATATATAATAGATGGATCAACGAAAATGTCAGTTAGGCTATTAAGAAATTCTTTTAACTATTCAACTGGATTTAGCCTGCAGACGGTACTAAAACTATCTGAAATTTTTGAAATAATGATGTGATTTATTAAGTGTTAGTTGAACTAGAAAAATGTAAGTATCATTAATATATGGGTCGTTCGCAAGTGTTTTGCAATTCGATCGTGTAGGAGAGGAATGAAGTAATCTAAGGTTGTATTTCTCTAAAGAAGATAGTGTGAAACGTATTTTGATATTGTATTTGAGCAAAATTAAAGATTATTCAATGAAAGCAATATAAAATGCAAACATATTATTGGTGGAAGGATTATCATCAAGATTAATTTGTGTCTAGTATAATTCTTTTTCTTGTGTCCTGCTGATGAATAATAATGGAGCACAATTTGAAGGAATTCTTCTCATATTGAACACAATTGTAGAATTCTGCTCAAAGAAGGTATAATTTTGGGGCAAACGACTGATAGACTAATAAAGTATACTGCATAAATATTTACGAATTAAAAAATACCTATAACTGTTGGATTGTTCGTGGCCAGGAATTAGTGTTAGAAAATGTTCCAATGTCACATTGTTGTACATAAGATTGTGGTTAAGAGTGAATGGACATTTAGAAAGTTGTTCGTGTAGAATTTGAAAAATGATATAAAGTTTTTATTTTTGTTAATTTAAATTGGATGTTAATTACATATTTAAGAAAGGTTGTGTTTGTGTTTTTGTTTAAGATGATAATTTTATAATGTAAGTTATGTAATGTAAAAGTAATACATTAAAATTATATTGAATTTATATTTGTGACAACTTGGTGTAATATATTCTTAGTCAAAAAGATAAGTTGGATGAAGGCTTCATTCAATAAGGAATTTAAAAGAACTAATGGAATTGGCAGAGTAATTTTTTACTAGTAAATGTTAATTAAAAAATATATGATTCTATCTATGCTTTTTTTAAAGTATATATGTTATTTTAAGAGTATGTTATTCTATTCTAAAAGTATATGTTTTGCAATTTATTTATAAGGGTTAGCTTTTCATTGTTAACCGTTAAAAGTGTTTATTCGTATATTTAATGTATTTTGAAGAATGTGGTATCTTGAATTGATTTTGCATGATGATTTGAAAAAAATTTAAGATGTACTGAGGAAGGTTATCTGATTTTTACTGTATGATGGTATTTGCTAATTTAATATCTGGAGCTATTTTGGCCTGGTTGGCTTGAAGTATTCAACAATTTTTCTTATTAACTTCTAAAATAGTAAAATATAATAGTAAAGAAAAACATTTGTTGTAATGGCTGCACTTTAGTTCGGTTTTCTGTCCATATTGTACTGTATTCATGTTAAGTATAGATATTTCTCTTTTAATTGAGAGTAACTTTGTCGTGAAAAAATCTAGAGTGATTATTTACAGTTATGGTACAGCGCACTATTATTGATTTGGTTAGGAATTTTAAAACAAGTGTTTTTATGTAGATGGAATATTTATGAAAAGATAAATGATGTTCATATTTACTCTTTGCCTTTGAAGTTTCAGTGCTTAATTCGAGGATATTTGAATATGTCAGTTTTCAGTGTGGATTTAATGATTTATGCATTGTATGATGGGTGTTATTTTTATAGTTCTTTTATTGTTTTATAATATTTTTTATCAAGTGAGAGCTTTCGTCTGAACAGTGATTACTTGACCTGTAATATGTTTTTAAATTGGTTTATTATTATTGATTTGTTGCGAAAAAAAAATTATTTTATAAATAGTATATATATAAAGTAGTACAAAAAAATATTAAAAAAAAAAATTTATTTTTTTTATAAAAAAAAAATATATTGTGAATGATAAGCTTATCAATATTTTCATTTCTTTATACAGTATTTACTAAATTGCGGCTGCCATATTCAATTTTAGAAATTTGGCGATAATTTTTTAGACAACATTTCTTGACAAAAACTATAGAATTGTTCACAATCTTAAACCATAAAGTGTTTGTAGGCTCTTACAAAATGAACAACGACCTGGAATGTCTATTTGAATAAACTTCCTCCAACAATTGAATACTTCATTCTCATTTCAGAGTGTCAAAGTTAATATCTTCATAATTTAGTTAAAGATTTTTTTTTATTAGTGATATTTTTATTAATTTTTTAAATTTCCTATTAAATTGTCCTTATAAAAATTTTATTGTAATGTAATTTTTTAGGGAGAATTTCAGGGACGAACGAAAAGCGAGCGAAACTTTCTGGAAAACATGGTCTCCGAGGTTTGAGGAATGGAATGGGATGGTTCCGGTAGCAAATATGTATGAAATAAAATTATATATTTCACATCTTTCTGTTGATTTAGGTAACTATGTTTCAAGTTTTTCTTCGGCCGGTAAGAGGCTTAGGGTTAACTCTTTATTTTTGGTAGGTGAATTATAGTAGCCTAAATTTAATATCGTCTTCCGGGACATCTGCGAGTGAAATGAGGGGGTGGTGTGGTTGCCCCTTTTTGCTGATTACGTGATCTTTTATTATATATATTTTTGAGATATTTATTATATATGTGTATGTATGTAGTTATTATTATATTTATTCTTTTAATTTTATTATTTTTATTATTTGATATTTTTTTTTTGGTATATTATTTATTTATTATTTTTTTTGATTTTATGTTGTTTTTTGTAGGTAATTTTTTTTTAAATTATTTTTTTTTTAGATTTTTTTTGATGTATTTTTATTTTTGATTATTTTGTTTTTTTGTTTTTGATATTTTTTTTTATTTATTTTATTATTTTTTTCCGATTTTTTTCTATATGTTCTTATTTTGTTGATTTTTTTTTTTTGTATTTTTTGAATTATTTTTTGTTTTATATTTTATATAATTTTTTTTATTTTTTTTTTTTTTTTTTTTATGTTTTTTTTTTTTTGTTTAATATTATATATAGATTATATATTTTGGTTCTGTTTATGTTTTTTTTTTTTTGAGTATTTGAATTTGTATTTTATATAGTTTATCTTTTTTTTATTATTTTTTGATTTAATTTTGTTTTATTTTTTTTATTATTTTGTTTTATTTTTTTTGTGTGATATTTTTTATTGTAGTATATAGTATATTTGGGTATTTAGTAGTTATATATTTGTAGTTATTTTTATTAGTATGGTTTTTGTTAGTATTGGAGTTGATTTTTATTATTATGTTTATGTTATTTTTATATATGTTGTTGTATTTTCGATTTATGTGGATTTATATATTTTTTATGAGGATTCTGTTTTTATTTTGATTTTGTTTTATGTTTTTTTGTTGTTTTAATAGAGGAATTGGTCTGGGGGATTTTTCCTGGGACCACGTCTGTTTTTTTTTGGGCCTACGTGCGGATGTTCTCTCGGTATGAGTGTGATGGATGGTGTGGTTGGTCGCGTGTAGCCCCGTTTTCTATATTTTCTTATGTATATTATTGGGTTAGGTATTTATTTATTATGTTTAATATTTATTTTTTTTGAGATATAGGTATAAATATATATATTGCTGTTTAATATTTTTATTGTTTTTGGTAGTTTTTTTATTTTTTTGGTTTTGTATTTATTTGTTTTATTATGGTTTTAAGTTAGTAGGATGATAGATTTGGTAGAGGGAGTGAGTGGATTTGTGAGTATTTTAAGTGGGGGTTAATGTGGTGGCTGGTATGTGGTTTGAGTTTTATATAGGTGTAGTGGTTTAGGCGTAGGTATTAGTATTTTGAGGTTGGTGTTGAGGTGGGTGTGTATTATTATTGTGGTGGTATAGGTTAGTGTATGCGTTGAGTTTTATTAGGGTGGTGTTGTTTAAGTATAGTATTTGGTTTGATTATGTAGTTATTTGTGTTGTGTGAGGGTGTAGTTATTATGTATTATGTGGATATGTTGGATAGTGGTTAGGGGGTTGTATGGTTGGTGTATTGGTGGTGGTGGTATGGGTTTGTTGGGGTGTGGAGTAGGAGTCAGTTTTATATATAGGGTGTGGGGGGGTGGTAGTGGTGTTTTTTTTCGCAGGGTTTGTTGGTTTTTTGTGATTTTGGGTTGGGTGTGTGTTTTTTGTGTGGGGTGTTGTTTTGTGTTGGTTGTGTGGGTTGTTTTTGTGTTTTGTTTGTTTTGAGTGTTTGTTGTGTTTGTTTTGTTGTTTTGGTGTTTGTTTGTGGGGGTGTGGGGGGTTGTGGGGTGGGGGTTGGTTGATTTCGTATGTTAGTTATTTAGTTGATTGTGATTGTATAAGGATATTGATATTAGGTTATTTATATTATATGGGTATTTATTGATGTATTATTGTGTGATTCATGTAGGGTTGTTGTATGATGTATTGTACTTTATTTATGGGGGGTGCGTTTTTAGTCTGGTGTCTGATACTTTATAAAATGATATTGTTTTTAAAAAGGTTTTTTTATTTTTAATTTTAGATCCATGAGGACTTCATGTTTTATTCAAATTATCTAGTTATTGTATATAAAAGTATTTAGTGCAGGTGGGGTATTTAGTGTGAGTTCGAGGCGGTGTGAGAGAGTATTTTTCCTAGAGCATGCGTTGGTATAGATATTCTTTAGCGACTTTAGGATATTAATGTGTTGTATTCTTTTTTGTTATAATTTATTTGTAGATATTATCCATAGTCACATTTAGTAAAATTATTTCTCCTTCTTCTACCTGTTTCGTTTCGTGTGTGTGACTTGGGTGTGTGGTTAACTGAATTTAGTGTTTGGCGATGACACCGTGCCAAACTGGGTTGCCCGGTGTTCGTGATTTGTTGCATTGCGCCTTGCACGCTCTGTATATTATTTATATTTAAATTATTAGGGAGGTTGTGGCGATATATGGAGAGTCTGATAGTTAGAGTGCGCTCTAATAACAAGATCCGCTGTAGTTTCATAGTTTGATACTTAGTATTATCATCATGATGAATAAGATATAAACATAGGAATGGTGAATAAGATCTAGCAAAGAACATTGAGTACTTCACCTGCTCCTTTGAAAATCGTTCTATAACTTATATAATATTTTTGTATGAATATAACATAAAATTTATTATGAGCATTGTCAATGACAATATTCATTTGTTTGAATAATAATTACGTTATATTGATCTGTGATCAAAAAACAAAACAATATAAAAGATTAAATTAAATACTAGAAGGGATATTAATAGGAAATACCATCGGACATCGTCTTTGATGCAAAACCTTCTTTCAGTAATGAATTATATTCGGGAATGAGGGATTTAATTCCATGCCGAATTAATTAATGACCTCACGATTCGAATATAATATATATATATAGTATATATTTATATATAAAAACGTCACTATATAATATATAGTATATATATATATATAATATATATATATATATATATTTCTATATATAGGTATATGTATAATGTAAAAAATAATATAATATATTATATATATTATATATTATATAATATAATATAGTATAATATATATATATATAATATATTATACTTATATATATTATAATAGATAGATTGAGATAGATAGATAGATAGATAGATAGATAGATAGATAGATAGATAGATAGATAGATAGATAGATAGATAGATAGATAGATAGATAGAGAGAGAGAGAGAGAGAGAGAGAGAGAGAGAGAGAGAGAGAGAGAGAGAGAGAGAGAGAGAGAGAGAGAGAGACTACAAAACTTCACGCAGTTGATATGGTAATTGTTTTCTTTCCCCTTGAAGTAATGATTGAAAGAAGAAGCTAAAGTTATTTAATAAATTGCCACAGTTTTATTTTTACAAGACAACAGGTAGATTAAATAATAAAATAATAACAAACTCACCTTTGATGGTGGCGGTGGCGATCCACCTCTTCAGGACTGAAAGTAAATGCAAAAAAGTTGAAGAGATTTTAGCTACTTTTTCATAACTGGCTACTTGGTCATTGTGTTAAATCTTCGTATTGATGAAATGTTTACTGATGAGTTAGATTTTCTTTAGTAGATTGCTGAGGGAGACTGATTCTTCCAAGTAAATATTAGTTATTTCGTCTGTGTGGTGTTCTCCTTTTTGTAAATTGAAATTATTGTTGATTTTTATGATAAAGGATTCAATTACTTTTCTATTTTCTGTATCCTGCATAGGTTTAATGATGGTAGCGGTATTAGTGTTAATTTTATGGTTACTGGTCTGACGGTGTTTAACTAAGGATGATGATTGTTTATCGTAGTAATAATTAGAGACTTATATTGATCATTTTATTTTTTCTTTGTTTTTTTTTTCGAAATATTTAAAAATTTTTTGCAAATTTTCAAAGTTTTATTACTTAAAATGAAAGAATTTGTTTCAGGTTATTGTTTTATTTAGTTAATGCGTGCTTTTGGAGTATGTTATTAGATTTAACTGTTTGCATGCTTAATTGGGTATCTAGTTTTCGATAACATTTTTTTGTAATTTTGAACTCGGTAGTTATGATTTGAAAAGGAGTTGTTATTAATAGTTATTTGCAAATATTTTTGCCTTGCTTTTCGTAAAGATTTATTAACGGTGTTTTGGGGATAATTTAGTTTGTAGAAAATGTTTTTTTAAAGTTTTAATTTCACAGAGTAAATTTTGAGGACTAATTAGGTTAAAATGCTCGTAACTTACTTTTTTTTCTTTCTTTTTTTGTAGAAGCATCAATGCTCGGAAAACATATCATTATATATATATTATTATATATATATTATATATATATATATTATATATATATATATATAATATATAATATGTATATATATTTATATATGTATAATAAAATTTATATATAAAAGCGCCGATAGCTCATGTTAGAGCACTTCTCGCCAAAAATGCGAAGTCCCAGGTCATCGCAGACTGGTCGAGTGGGAGAAATGTGAGCTATTCTCCTCTGGGCTTGGCTTTCCACGAGTAACCTATCTATTAGAGGCTCTGCTCCGTGATTGATTGGTCGTTTATCCTGTAAAAAAAAATATACAATGATGTTGAAGAAGGTTTACGGTAAATTTGAAGATGGAAATTGGTTGTAAGGTCAGGATATTTGTAAGTTCTAGAAAGTGTATTTTATTCTCCTGGCCTTTTTTATTGTTAATTAGCGTTGTGATGAATATGTTAATAAAGTTTTGAATACATTTGTATCTCATATCCATGGATGGGCGAATTATGTCATCTACAATCTGGGCCAGACTATAGTGTAATAGAAAATGCGGTTAATTCTAATAACTCCAATAATGTTCTAAAAACCGGGGGATATTGATGAACATGCATAAACCTGAAAATCTGTTCTAAAGTATTTCATCTAGGAATTAAAGTGATGAGTGATCCAAGTAATACGTGAGAAAACCTAATCAGAACTTGGATTCCATAATGAAATACACAAATTTGGTGATTTAATTCAAACAAAGAATTTCTAAAAACTACCGGCTTTCGTTTTCTCAATATTCTTCAATAGCCTTATCAAACTTAACAAAACAAAGAAATCACCATCTCTATCTCTCGATAAAGGTAATGATATTGTATTCATGAACACCAATGACTACACAAAATATTTAACGTATGCTACTCAAGGAATACCAATACATACACCCTATTAAACAATAACCCATTTAAAAACTCTCAAAATCTTTCAACGATTCTTATCTGCGATTATTCCTTTCCACTGTCCTTATCATAATTCAAGCATCTCCCCACTCTTTTCCCAGATTTTACATCTTAAAATTCACAAAGAAAACATCCTCTACCATATATCAAAATTAACTGTAATTACTCAAAACGTATGCAAATGTCTTGCATCTCACTAAACCCTTCACAAAGAAAATATTTTCCACCTCCCACATAAAAAATTAGAACACTTTATCCAAAACGTCCATAATAAAAAATTCTCGGAATTATCAGTGTTAAGTATTGCGTGTTTCATTATTTACTAAAGTACACGTAATTCGTCCAATCTCTAGAACAACACATATCTCAATAACAATATTATTTTTTAACCGTTCTTTTTCTACCATCAACAATTAATACCCTTACTTTGGATACTGCACACTTTAATTTCTAATATACTTTACCAGATTAGGTTAGCCGGTTCAATCCCTATCCCCGGTTTTTAGTAACATATTTATCAGAGTTATTAGAATTTCCACATTTTTTCCCTCATTTTCCTCATAGTCCTGGCTCCGATAGTAATGACATTATTCGCCCTCATTCCGATGGATATCGATACAAATGTATTCAAACTTTATTAACAAATATTCATACAGACATAAAATTTCCAATAGAAGGCCAATGAAGTTAATAAAATAAACTTTCTAGACTTACAAATATACCTGGACCTACAAAATTCCATCTTTAATATTTACCGTAAACTCTTCAATCTTTTACTTTTTTTAAAAGCAGATGAAACATCCATCCTCACGGCCGAGCCTAATTAAGGAGAGATGTACTCGTTTTAAGTCCGAGAAGGCACGAAGGCCAAGCCCCAGGGGAGAATAGCTCAATCTCCCCTCGACCAGTTGCGAACCTGGGACCCTCTTTTATATATATATATAATAATTATATATATATATATATATATATATATATATATATTTATATATCTATATATATATATATATATATATATATACTGGTTTTCCGCACATGATGCTTCTACAAAAATAGCCGTCTTAAGTAACCTATTCTTACGAGCATTTAAGCTTTGCAGTCCTCAAAATTTACAATCTGAAATTAAAACTCTAAAAAACATTTTCTACAAACTAGATTATCGTCAAAACACCGTTAATAAATCTCTACGTAAAGCAAAGCAAAAATATTTATAACAACTCTTTTTCAAACATACTACCGGTTCAAAATTTACAAAAAATATTATTCGAAACTACATACCCAATGACATACAAACAGTTAAATCTAATAACATAACTCTAAAACACGCATTAAAACCAAATGACAATAATCTAAACAAAAATTCAATCATTTACGTAATAAACTGTGAAATTTGTACAAAAAAATATATTGGAGAAACTTACAACTTCAATATCAGAATATATCAACATAAGAACGATTTAAACTACGATAAACAATCATCATCCTTAGTTAAACACCGTCAGACCAGTAACCATAAAATTAACACTAATACTGCTACCATCATTAAACCTACAGTGTGTAGGATACAGAAAATAGAAAACTAAATGAATCCTTTGTCATAAAAAACATCAATAATTTCAATCGACAAAAAGGAGAATACCACACAGACGAAATAACTAATATGTACTTGAAAGAATCAGTCTCCCTCAGCAATCTACTAAAGAAAATCTAGCTCATCAGTAAATATTTCATCAATACGAAGATTTAGTACAATAACCAAGTAGTCATTTATGAAAAGGTAGCTAATATCTTTTCAACTTTTTTGCATTTACTTTCAGTCCTGATGAAGTGGGTTCACGTACGACCACGAAAGCTTGATTTTTTTGTTAATTATTTAATTATTTAATCTACCTGTTGTCTTGTTGTAAAAATAAAACTGTGGCAATTCATTAAATAACTTGAGCTTCTTCATTCAATCATTACCTCAAAGGGAAGAAAATCATTATATATATATATATATATATATAATATATATATATATATATAATTATTATAATATATATATCATATTATATATATATTATAATAATATATATATATAATATATACTGTATATATATATATATATATATATATATATATATATATAAGTTTATATTTTATATAAGATAGAAATATTATCTATATATATATATATATTTATAATATACTGTATATAATATATATATATTATTATTATATATATATATATATATTATATATATTATAATAATATATATAATATATATTATATGTATGACTGTATGTATGTATGTACTATTATATATCTTTTGAAACCCTTAACTATTTAGACATTTATAAAATTTAAAATGGTAAACTAATAAAAAATAAAATAGGTCGATTTATTAATATGAAGATAGGCACAGCCTAGTTTAAGAAAATTTTATCTTTTCGAGAAATGCGTGGAAATTCTTAAAAGGCTTAACTTTAAGAAAAAGTAGGCGGAAACGGATCTTCGCTAATCTGTAAAGATAATCAGACGAAAAATATAACAAGTAGACTTAATTACAAGGGAATTTCGACCTTATCCGTATCTACAGTACTGTAAATAATATAACTAGTATATCAGTTATACGAATGTGATAGGCCACACCTGAAAAGTAGGCCTGCCAGTTATCAATACCAAGTAGACCGCCATGGTGTGCGACTGAGGACAATATATACCCGTGCGTTACGACTGAGCTATCCTCCAAGCCAAAAACCTTTGGATTCAAGAACAGTTATAAAGCAACCGAGCTCTTTACCTTCCTTAATTAATTTACCTTCCTATCTTTCGTTCTTATTTTAGTGTTTAAATATTGCATAATAATCGCAATTATATCAGAAATGTTAAAGGAAAAACAATATAATAAGGAAGGTAAAGAATTAGACTGCCTCTCCAGGGATATAAACCACCGCCATGTTGCGACTGAGAACAATATACCGGGTGCTTTACGACTGAGCTATCCTCCAGCCCAAAAAATTTGGATTCAAGAACAGTTATAAAGCAACGGAGCCCCGTCAAGCGACATCACCAGGTGTCCCAGCTTCCTATCCTCGTGTTCTTTATATTGTAGATGTTGAATATTGCATAATCGCAATTCATCAGAATTAAAAACAATATAATAGGAAGGTAATGAATTACTGCCCTTTCCGGGATTAACCACCGCCATGTTGCGACTGAGGACATTATACCCGGTGCGTTACGACTGAGCTATCCCCCAACCAAAAACTTGGATACAAGAACAGTTATAAAGCAACCGAGCTTCCCTTCAAGGCGACATCACCAGTTTCAAGCCTGTCCTATCCCTCGTTATTTATATTGTAGATGGTAAATATTGCATAATATCGAATTCAATTAAGATGTTAAAGAAAGAACATTAATAGGAAGGTAAAGATATTATGCCTTTTCTCCGGGATGACTACTGCCAGTTGCGACTGAAAGAAAATATACCCGGTGCGTCTTTCGCACTGAGCTTTCCCTCAAGCCAAGAAACTGGATTCAAGAACAGGTATAAAGCAATACCGAGCCTTCCCTTCAAGGGCGACATCACCAGGTCGTCCAGCCTGTCCTAGTCCCTCGTTCTTTATATTGTAGAGGTTAAATATTGCATAATATCGCAATTATATAAGATGTTTAAAGAAAAGAACATATAATAGGAAGGTAAAAGATTACTGCCCTTCTCCGGGAATTGAACCACGCCAATGTTGCGACTGGACAATATACCGGGCGCACCTACGACTGAGTATGCTCCAAGCAAAAAACTTGGATCAGAACAGTTATAAAGCAACCGAGCTTCCTTTAAGCGACATCACCAGGTGTCATCTGACCTATCCCTCGTTTCTTTATTTGTAGATGTTAAATTTGCAATAATAATCCAATTTAGTAGAAATGTAAGACAGAACAAATATAGGAAGTATAGATTAATGCCTTCTCCTGGGATTGAGCCACCGCCATTTGCCCTGAGGACACACCTAACCGTGCCGTTTACGACTGAAGCTATCCTCCAGCCAAAAAAACTTGGATTCAAGACCCTTATAAAGCAACCGACTGAATTCAAGGCGAACAATTCACCAGTCACCTGTCCTATTGCCTCGTTCTTTATATTGTAGATGTTAAATATTGCATAATAATCGCAATAATATAAGATGTTAAAGAAAGAACATATAATAGGAAGGTAAAGAATTAACTGCCTTCTCAGTTAATTCTTTAATACTTAATATTTAATATTTGTTGACGAGCTTTATCTCAAAATAACCACAAATTGTTACCTGATCGTATTTTATATATTTGACAATGTTAACACTATTTTTTGCTCCTTTTACTTCAAAACTTCCAACGAACTAATTTATGAGATTTTCAATATTTTGCTTCTAACGCTAACGGCAACAGAATCTGTACTGTAAGATTTTGTCTCAGTAGTCAACGATATATAATATTTACGATCTTTACTACATATGATCGATATGTCGATATACGAAATATCGATATTTAAACAAAAAAAATTGTGGGTAAAATTTTTCTTTTTCTTTTTCTTATGTGTGAGATTTTCACTTGAGTCTTGTTTAAAAAAAAAGTGTAAGTATAATGTTAGAGCAAGTATGAGTGTAAATGTTCAATTATTAGCTTTCACCGAAGGAAGAGTAGAAATGAAAAGAAAAGTCCAAAATCTCATTGAAGCTCTGATTCCTAATTTTATATATAACTAGACATAAAAAAAATGAATGAATGAGTTAAAAAAAGCGAGTTTTTTTGTTTTTTTTGAAGAGACCGCAATTATCAAAGAGTTTACAATAGAAGAAAATCTCAATGATAATCGTAGGGTTTTCAAAAGGCTAAAAAAAACTCTCAAGGAAAAATACACAATGGATAATGCCAACTTGATCCAAGACATTAGGGGCCCACGAAAAGCCTTGTTTGTACTTATCAAATAAAACAAAACTTTGTAGGCTAAATCTTAAATAAAAAATTTAGTCTACAGTAAATACGAATAAATGGCCTTTTATCTAATCATTTGCAAAAGAAGGAGGTGATATCACTTATTCACAGGGGGGTCTAATATTTTCTAGCGGCCAAATAGCACAAAAAAAAGTAATTCTATACGAATGAAAACCCAGCGAAATGAAATTTAATGGTACCGATCTGCTATTGATTAAAAAAATTCTAGCATTTCCCTACTGTTACGGTGACTTTTTTTTGGCTAAAAACAAAGTCCTAATTTGATAAAGGTGGACTCTGTTTTAAGAGTGGAGTCCGTCAGAATCTTGATTTCTACTTTAGACAGCATAATAAATAAATCAGTGGAGGTTCTATACGTTGCAGACCGGAACTTGATCTATAGGAAAGGGTCTGTTTTGTATAGATGTAAATACTGGTAAGTGAAGAATCACTCAAGGAGTTATTTTATCTATACAAATTGAACTGCGGTTAAATCGCAGTATTTACATCTATACAATTATACTCCGATCTAGGAGTGGTCCTCCTTACGTGGTCTGTGTTGCCTTTGCTCGCAAGTGTGAGCGGAAGATTCCGGCTGAGGTTCTGTCCTGCCTAGGCGGTCCTTATTCTATTGAATTAGAGCATCTTTCTAGGTTTAAGTCGTAATCTTTTAGCTCATCGTTTTGGTCAGAAAGTGGTACACGCCTGCATACTATTCGCGAGGGCCCGGAATCTAATCCTGGTAATGAAGGAATCACTCAAGGAGTTATTTTATCTATACAAATTGAACTGCGGTTAATTGCAGTATTTACATATTACTTATATATTATCATATATAATATATCTATATATATATAATATATATATATATATATATATATATAAATATATATATTATATAATATATAATTGAATATGCAAATATTTTGGAATGAAACTTGGGTACACTTATTTCTTGATGAAATAAGGGGAATGGTGGCAAAAATTGTCCAAAAAAAAAAATAAAGGGGGCAAGCCCCATTTCGGGTTTTACGTGGTTTCTGTAGATCGAAGTGGTTTCAAACTTGAAACCTTGATAATTTATACATAATTACACATCATGTGTGCTTTTTGAAAAAGATAAACCAATTCATCCATTAATTTTACTCTTAGGATACTGAACTTTTGCTTGGTTTTTAGCAGTAAATTTTGACCTAGTCCAAAACTTGAATAATTTGGTTAATTTTTAATATTTTTAATTGGACTTGTCCTGATAACACAATTTGATATGTTTTAGATGACTAAACAATTAAATTTCGATTATAATGGGATTTAATAATTTTTTAAATAACTCGAAAACTATTAGTTGGAGAGCAAATTCCTTTCAAAGGTATATTGTTTAGCATCACATCTAATTCTGAGGCCAGTAACATATTAAAATGATAATTATTAAGAAAGCTACAGCTATCTGTAACACTGCAATTTTTCCCATTATAAATACATGCAACGAAAGGGAAAGTTTTTCTTCCGAGGAAGTAAAGGATGACGTCACCATCGAGCATAGGCACGTCAACCGATTTTGTACGGTATAATATTGGATATAATATTGTGTATTGTTGTAATTTTCATATACAATATTGCTTTTTAAGACTATTATTTACTAAAAGATAACCACTGCACCCTAGAGAATACAATCAAATACTCTAGAATGCAATCATTTGCTTCCTTTAGGTGACAATGACTGGTCACTATGTGACAGATGAAACAATTATAAACTGATTGTGACAAATTCTTTGTCCTATCCCCACCAAATTTGGCATCCCAAATTAGGTGGCGTCATCACCTCGGCGGTTCCAAGTTAGAAGTTACTAGCAGCGCTGGGAGGAGAGAGTTCTCCTGGTATCAAGCTTGTTGATGATATTCTTTTTTCGAGGACCTACCATCATCCTGAGAATGCCGTAACTATAATATTTCGTCGTAAACCTAATGGACCGATACATGCATGTATCGACTCGAAGATACAGACAACAGCCCTTTATTCAATATATGTTAATGATTTTTTGTAAACCTTTTGTTAGTAATATAGATATAAGTATTATATATTAATATAAACGTGAAATTAATGGTAGTGACACTCGAATAATCGGGACTATAAATTTTGTAAAATTGTTTTAAAAATATGATGTAAAAGTGATTATATTTAGTCTTAAAGGATTGAAAAAAAGAAGAAATGATTTTGGGAATAAAATGTGTTTATAATATTGAAAGAAAAATTCCTTATATGTAAATTTTTTTTTCCATATTTTTTACTATTGCAATTTTAATATTATATTTCCTCTTATTGGGAACTCTTATAATTGTAATTAAAAGTATTACATTTTATATGAAAAACTTTTCCTATCATGATCTCTTATTAACTATTTTATTAAAATAAATAGGTTTTAAATTACATATCGAACCGTATAGGGTTCACAGTTTGTTCATCTGACAAATCATAGCTTTGGCTAAAATGAAAAACGACTTAACATCCCATCTTGTAGACGTGAACATACTTGAAGACTTATTACATATCTCATGAGATAATCTATAAATATTTACATTGAAACATGTGGTTTACCGCATACTAGGGTATACAGGTGTATGCTAGTAACTAAAACGCTTGATAACCTTTTCTTATCCTCTGGTATGCGAGAAATGCAGCTGTAGAATGAATATGCTGAAGAATGGTTAATGCCGCAGGAAGGCATTTAAGCTTATATGCATTTTCAGGGGGCATTGGATCTCTGGAGAGCTATATAGAACATGCTCAATTTATGCAGAATCCTATATCACTTGCTCATAACTAATATATATATATATATATATATATATATATATATATATTATATATATATATATATAATATATATAAATCATTATATGTACATATACTATATATTATAGCCTATATATCGTCTATATATATATAATATATATATATATTAATTTAATATATATATATATTATATATATATTATATATAATATATATGTTATTATATTATGTAGTATATATATATATTATATAATATATATATATATATATATATTATATAATATATATAATATATTATTTATAATATATTATTATATATATAAAATATATTATATATATATATATGTATTATTATATATATATATATTATATATTATTATTATATATATATATATATAATATATATTATATATATATATTTATATATATATATATATATATATATGTATGTATATATATATATTATATATATATTATATATTCATATATATATATATATATATATATTTAATATTATATATATATATAATATATTATAATATATTTTATATAATAATATAATATATATATTATATACACATATATAATATATATATTATATTAATATTAATATATAATAGTATATATATATATTTATATATATATATATATATCTTATATATATATCTAATATAATTATATATATATAATAATTTTACAGCAGTTTTTTACTTCAGACTCAAACTCATTAATTTAAAGAAACAAAGTAATTTAAACGCCTAAGATAAGATATAAACAGGGATAAATTTTTAAACAATTAGAAAGTTGTACATTTTCGAGACTTTAACTCAGTCCCTCCTCAACTAACAATGAAAATGAAAAAATTTTCATTGTTAGTTCTGAGGAAGAGACTGAGTTAAAGTCTCGAAAAGCTAAACTCATTTTAATTTTTTTAGATTTTAATACGCCTAGTTAATTTCATGTGGTTTAAATTACTTTGTTCTTATATATATAATATATAATAAATATATATTATATATATATATATAATATATATATATATATATATCATATAATATATATATAACGCTTATAATGTAACTGCCTAATAATTTTGTATCTTTGTAATATATTATATATATATATTGTATCTATATATACATATATATAATATTATATAATAATATATATATATATTTATATAATATATTATATATATATATATATATATAATTTAAATATATATATATATATATATATATATATTTATATAATAATATATAATATATTAATATATATATTTATATATAATATATATATATATATATCTTTCTTTCTTTTCTCACCTTCCTCTTTGACCAATATTGGGGTAAGGTCAGTACAGCAAATCGAAAGAAGATAGGAGAATGACAACGTCGAAAAGAAAGCAGCCTTACGCCCTCTGTACCATTAATTAGTGAGAGCTCGTCCACAGACAGAAAATCCACCTAGAGCATCATGGGACCGCGCGACGGACCCTCGCTATGGTAAATCGTCAATGTAGGGTTCATCCTTGGGCCCGGTGGGCCACACCATGCCTAAAACCCCGCCATTTCTCTCCTATCTGCACCTTTATTCTCGCCTTGCCAAACTCCACATTTCTCTCTTACACAATCGTTCACCGCTCATCCACTTCTCTTCGGCCCCCACGGTCGTTCCCAACACACTCTCCAATACATCCGCCTTAACCAACCGACTTTCATTCCTCCTTTCCACATGACCAAACTCTCAACATACTTTTCATTTATTCTCTCATTTACCTTTCTTCACACCACACCATTCTACTAAATACGTTCATTCCCACTTTTTAATTCTTTTCACCCCTAGCATGCCCGTTCACCTGAACACATTGAACTTTAGATCTATACTTCTATCCAGACATAGTCTCACTACCGATACAATAACACAGGTAACAACATACCCTCATGTAAGACTCTCGCGCACAAGACTTAGTCCCCCTTTACATTCACCAACCGTTTAATTGCACCAGCCACCTTCCTGCCATCACAACTTCCACTACATCTGCCATCATCGTTCCTTCTCGTCCAACACAAATACCCTAAAATATTTAAACTCAGACACTTGCTCAGCTGCTCACCATCAACATAACTTCACACTGAGGATGTCCTCACTCACAACCATAAACTTACCTTAATCTACGTTTACTTTCAACCCCTCCTTTTACATACCCTGCCAATCTCTCACCAATCTCTCATCTCTTCAGACTCGCCCACACATGAACAATATCCGCAAATAGGTAGGGCACCTCCATCTTCCATTTCTCCATCATCTAACCATTTCCTGCCATCCCCACTCGAAATTCTTTCATAACCCCATCCATATACACATTGAATAACCAAGGAGACATACACACAACTGTCTCACTCCGCTATTAATCGAAACAATCACCATTGTACACCATTTATTCTTACATCACGCTTCACTATCGGTCATACATACTTTTTTTCCATTCAGAAGCTTACCACCAACACATATATCAACTCCTGCCATAACGCTTCCCTACTTAACTCATCATACGCTGTTGTAAATCATAATACCTAATATATTTATTCTGCTTCCCCTCATTCCAATCATTTGTTTTCAATGTAAAAGATTTCTGAACCCACATCCTCTACCACTCCAAACGCACCTTGTTCTTCACCAAATCAGTCCCCTCAGTCCCATCGACGCACTCTTTCGCACCAAAATACAGCATATCCTTCCCTACAACACTCATAAACTTATTCCCTATTCTTCTATCAGTTCTTTCTTTTACCCTTATTACAATGGTCTTTATTATCGGGCTTCTCCTCCTAAATCCGGAATCATACCGTTCCGAACCTTTTTTATTACTTATCAATTTTCTTCTCTAATCTCCATTATTCAATCTCATTCTCGCTCTCCGGCTTCTTTTGATTCAATTTTCACTAGTAATTCATCTAACCTTGCAGATTTTACCATCTTCAACCTTTCTCACCTACCCATTACTCCCCTCACGAGTAGCTTCGCCCATAAAATACCTATTCCTTTCTTGCCCATCAAAACCACCACATCACTACACTCAATCTATTACTTGTTAATATTTTGTCGCAGATTTTTCGGAAGGTTCTTTTTTCCACTCCTCATCATTTATTTTCTAATTCTAGTTTACATAGCACCTATCTCTGTATTTTTCATTATTTCTTAGCAGATCCCTCTTATTCTTCCTTCTTAACCCTGTCGCGCTTCCTTCTTTCCTTCTATATTAATTTATATATATTATATATATATAATTATATATATATATTGATTATATATATATATATATATATATATATATATATAATATTTTATTAATTATTATTAGATAATTTTAATATATATCAGGGTCGTACCATCAGGGTAAGCAGGGTAGGTAGCTTCTGCTAAATATTTTTAGTCTTTTTAATAAAATAGTTTTAAAATTAACTAAATATAAATTTATGTGAAGAGGAAAAGTTCGACTTCCAATTAACATTTAAAGGAAACCAACTACATATAATATTAATTATATTAATTCATTTTTATTTTTTCTTTTTAAAAGTGTTTCTTAAGTAAAATTTTAAAAGCTACGGAGTAATAACATTTCATTTTCATGCAATATTTATATTAGGGTGGCCAGTCACCTACCTTGCTTACGCTTTAAAAAAGGTACGAAAATTTCGCTCCCATTTTCAGTGACTCGTACGAATAAATTTGAAAAATGTGAAGAAGACCTCCTCTTCTCTTCTCTCCTCTCTCTCTTCTCTCTCCTCTTCTCTCTTTCTCTCTCTCTTCTCTTATATATATATATTCTATATTATATTATATATATACTATATATATATATTATATATATATATATTATTATATATATATATATTATATATATCACCCTATAGTATTATTATATATATAATATATATTATAATATATATATGTAATATAAATATAATATAACATATATATACATAATATATTATATATACTATATATATATAATATATAATTAAATATATATTTATATATATATAATTAATATATATATATATATATATATAGGAGTTTAAGTTTTGATCACAAAGAATATTTTAAATAACATGTGTGGAATATTTTTAATAAAATCTCTACAGTTTTCAACAGACCACATTCCCTCTACTCGCTCCACGATTTCACTTCTGAATCATACAGAAAACATTTTGATTCGAACAAACAAACTTCGCATTAGAAACGCATACAACAATGCATATATGCCTAAAGCCTCTTCCAACTAAGATTAAAATCTCTCACAAGACATAAACTGTTGTTTTGTTAGCTTGTAACAAACACCAAAACAATTTCAATCTCGACGTTCTTTTACTAATAGATCGTGCTAACTTTGCAAAACAAAACTCCTGCATTTTCCATTCCCTCACGATAGGAAAGGATCGAGGTGGCCTCACAAATCTAGAGTGCGAGCTACTCTATCGTCTTTGCTAAGCCAAGCTCAGAGTTTGTTCTTATAAGGATCGAAAGGTAGAGTGAAGTAGAGGCGTCTTTTGCTTAAGCCAGAAAAAATATTT
>JABUQX010058558.1:17500-20000 GCA_015478945.1 Trachelipus rathkii
ATATATATATATATAATAAATAAAAACCTTATTATATATATAAATATATATATATAAATAGAGAAATATATATACTATATATATATATATATATATATATATCACATCAATGAGCGCACACACATTAAATCTGAATTGCTTTAATATACCATGGTTGAATTAAAAAATAAATACAATAATTACATCGGGGATAGAACCTGTCAACAGGGGACATTTCAATCATCCAATGTACTCTGATATTATATGGAAAAGGTATGTAGATGACGTTTTAGTGGCACTGCCATCACATCTCTGTCCTCATGCTCTTTTAGAACATCTTAATAACCAGATCCAATCGATTAAATTTACCCTGGAACTAGCCAACGATAACACACTTCCTTTTTTGGACATATTAATAAAAATGGACAACAACTTTCATCCGATTACTACAGTATATAGAAAAACCACTCATGTAGACTCTTACATAAATTGGTATTCCAATCATTCTCAAAGCACAAAATTGGCCGTTGTCTCATCTCAAATACTTAGAGCATTTAGGATTTGTAGCCCATCAGAACTCGAGCAAGAATTAAAGCATATAAAGGACATATTTAAAAATCTACACTACCCAGAAACAATATATTACAAGGCACTAAATAAAGCAAAGAAATCTTTTTATGAACATACGCAAGGAAACAACCCTGTAACAGAGGGGGAAAAAAAGATTTATATCAATATACCTACTGAAGAAACAAATAATTATAAGAAATTACTACCCCAAAATATACACCCTGTAAAAAACATAAATAAACTGAAGACAATTCTACAAGGAAAATCTAATAACTCAACTCAAGCTCAACCCATTCCAGGAATATACAAAATAAAATGCAATTCATGCCCAAACTTTTACATAGGAGAAACTATAGATATAAAAAGAAGAATATCTCAACATAACTACGACCTTCAAAAAGGTAACCAAAATTCCGCTCTTGTCAAGCATAGGAACCTAAACAATCATCTTATTGACACAAAAAACTACCAAATCATTCAAAGAAACGGAAACCTATATAAAAGAAAACTGATAGAAAGTTTACTCATTTTTAATACCAAACCACAACATATGAATGCAATAGAAGGAGAAATAAAAATGGATCCTGTACTTAATAATATACTGCTGACTGAGAAGAAATGGAAGATCATCCTACAAAATATTAAAGAAGACAACCAACCAAGACCAAATTCGAATAGAAATTAACTACATACAAATCGATTGGAAGCGCACGAAACCAGATTGAATAAAGTCAACAAAGACTGAAAGGCCTCTCTAAGTGATAGGTTCCCCATTCCCCATGTGTTTTAATGTATTATTTTTAATTAAATTATGTATATATTAAAGTAATTTTACATTTAATAGGGGTTTTACTGATATAACTATTGTACTGCGTGTCTGCAGAATAAGTTTATATATATATATATATATATATATATATATATATATATATATATATATATATATATATATATATATATATATATATATATATATATATATATATATATATATATATATATATATATATATATAAATATATATATATATATATATATATATATATATCTATATATATATATATATATATATATATATATATACTATATATATATATATATATACTATATATATATGTATATATATATAAATATTTATATATATATATATATATATACTATATATATATATATATATATATATATATATATATATATATATATATATATATATATATATATATATATATATATCTGTATATATATATATATATATATATATATATATATATATATATATATATATATATATATATATATATATATATATATATATATATATATATATATATATATATATATACAAATTATCTCACATTGTATATGAATTCTTTTAAAGAATCTTATTTTGAAGCTTTAGGTAAATGCGGAAATGATATCCAGTAATCCTTTGTGAACTTCATAACACAGTCAAAACTCTCCTACACCTTTGTAGCACTTCGGCACACTATCAGAGACCCCCCTAACCCACTCTAGCCTACATATGTGGTGAAAGAATCCATTCAAGCTGTACTGATATATTATGGGCACATACATAGAATCAATAATGAGAAATGAGCTAAGGTAGTATTATGTATGAGTTGATAATGGGTAATAGGGGAATGAGTTAACTCAAATAAAGGTGACTTGATGATGAGTATAGTGTATGTGAATATGTGTGTGTGTTTGTGTGAAAATAATTACAACAATTAAAACCGATTTGTTATTTACACTCATTTCGTAATCTCCAAAACCTCCATATCACCAAGTACTTGAATATTCATTTGTTTATTTTTTATTTTGCAAAAGGTTTAAATATTTTCATTTTGATGAAAAGCTTTTTAATTTAAAGGAAAAAATGTAATTTTAAACTGAGTATGATGTAAGGAATTTCTTTTGAAATTACCTTCTTTGATGTTACTAATTGTTTTTT
>JABUQX010058558.1:30000-52500 GCA_015478945.1 Trachelipus rathkii
ATCTTATTCTGCAATTGCCCTGGTTACCTAATATTTATCATTACTCCTCTGTGTAATAAGCGCCCTTGCCATTATCACAGATAAGAAAAAGAGTTATAATCTTGCGATTGAGGTAATACAGAAGGATATATTTATACTGACGCTAGAATTATCCAGCTCCTACAAATAAATAAAGAAAACCCAGTCACCATATAATATCAAAATAGTTTGTTAAGATGTCTGAAAATTAAGGTCTTTTCTATAGAATTTTAAATATAATAATAAGGCAACGTCGCAACGCTCCTCCTAACGTACGCGTTAGGCTCGGAACATCGAGGCACGAATCAAATATCATGAAGTAATTGAGAAAGAAAAGTGGTTCAGATTCGTATGATATCAAGCAATGAAACAGGTATAACGGGATAAGAAAGGAGCCGTTTTATTTGCCGAGTGTTAGCAATGGTACTGTTTTCGTAGTGGTAATTCAATGATAATAAAATAAAATACAGTAAAAAGAAAATAATAATATATACAATGCAGTATATCATCCAAGCAAATAAATTTGATATGAAGGGAAAGTGCTATACGCTTAACGTTGTCAGGTTTGAAACAAAATAATAAGCATTGGTTCCATTTCTATGCGATACGCTAATGTAATTGCAATCGTTCAGGAATGATAATGTATCCAGTGCTTTTGCGTAATAAGCACCGTGCACAGCAGCAAGAACGTTGTTATCTAGCAAATAGTTTATAGAATAGAGATAAAATAATATAAATAAAATAATAGAAATTATGAAACCAAAAAAAATCAAGACAAGGTGAATGATGAAAAAGGAGAAAAATTAGGTAGACGAGAATGAAATGTATTAAAATTAATAAGTTATATTTATATTTCTACCTGACCTCCAAAAGCTTCTCCGGTGATTGTTGGGATATCGTTGGGTTTTCTAAATTGACCCCCTCATGGCTCTTACCGTCGTTTAAGGCAAATGTCGCCTTATTCTACTGGGTATAGGAATTGTGAGACGCCGTTGTAACTCTCATTAAGCCTCCTGCGTAAAGAACCGAAACTTCCCATTTGGCTATGAAATATTGAAAAATCTATTTGACATAAATTTATTATTTATATCTATCACTATTATTTAAAAAACCTCATTTACCTCAGCAACATTGTATAGCTCAATCGGTTTCCTTAACTTGTTTGATATACATACATCGGGTAGTTAAAAAAGCTTGAAATGGCGTATCTATTTTAGATACTTATAAAACCAAATTTTATTTCATTATGATCATTAAGATATCATAAAAAATAATTTTTTCATACTTTTTTCTTATCGGGATTGTAGGCCTCGATTTACAAGCCTTACATTTGCATACCTATTCAAATATGAAGGATAGAAGTATCTGTAACTTTTACGCAACTTTTCAAGTTAATATCGATCGTGAGACCCGCTAATTTTAACTTTCATCTATAGTTCCATTTTCTGTGCGCTTCTTAGCGAGAATTCAACCTACTAATTAGGGTATTGTTCAAGGAATCGTTTAATGGGTTGCTTCCAATGGCGAAAAAAGCGGCCTTGGCAGCATATCGATTACGTGGAATCCCTATTTAATCTCCTGGTTTCCATTTCAGGTGCGCTAACGTTAGCGAGAAATTCTACGTAATTTAAAAAAGGTAAAATTGTCAGGAAGAAAACAGAACAAGTTACGAAAATTTGGATGTGCTGTAGCATGGCCAAGTCAAATTAAAAAAAAAATTACACTTCATAAACTATTACCGAGAGCTATGAATCTTTCGAGAGCGATTTTAGAATTAGAACATTTCGGTTAATAAACGTGATTCCGATGAAAAGTCATATGGGAACAAATATTAACGCTTAACGATGTTCATGGAGCGTAAGAACATGATCTTAAGATGCGATAGTCATTTATCTGAGCTTTTACAAGAAAGGGTCACTAAATGACGACGACGTTTCACGCGGTAAATGGTGTGGATGGCAATTTATCTTTTTTTAATTTATGTTACTCTAAAAAGTTATTTATCGAGTAGAAATGGGAATTTAAACGGAGACTAAACTATGAAAAATATTAATTTAGAATAAATACTACAAAATAAAATAAACGTAAAAAAAAATGTCTTAAGGGTACCCTCCTTCGATTCGCTCGGTGCACGAAATAACGTTACTCTCTACTTTTCGGGAGATGGTGCAAAAAAATTTTTTGTTCCTTAAGCGAGTTTTTTTTCCCGAGAAAAACCAAAAAAAAAATACGGAATCTAAGTCTGTAATGAATTGATAATAATCAGTTATCACATATGGATATATTTTTATATAATAATATATATATTAATTTTTCTTAAAGTCCTAATTAATTATCATCATATATAGCAAAAAATACTCAAAGCCTATAGGAAATGGGCATCGTGCGTTGTTTTTTAATTATTTATTGTTTAGTTACCTCTAAAAATTTTTCATAGAAAACGGGATTTAAGGGAGACTAAATTAATAAATAAAATAATAATATATTATATAAAACTTGCCCTCGAAAAAAAACTCGCTTAAGGAAAGAAAAAATTTATTTTGCAACATCACCCGAGAAGTAAAAAGTTACGATTAATTTTGTGCCCCGATCGAAGCGTAAGTGGGGAACTTTAAGATTTCTTTACGTCGTTATTTTATAATAAAGGATATTGATATTCAGGTATTCACATATCATATATTATTTTTTTTTCTAGGGAAATGGGCGTCGTGCGATATTTTTTTTTAAAAAAATTCTATTTCAGTTACCTCTAAAAATTTATTTTCGTAAGAAACTAGAATTAAATGGAGACTAAACTAATAAACAAATTATGAATATATAATATTAACTAAAAGAAATAAAACTCGCTAAGGAACGAAATTTTATATTGTAGCATCAACTCCCGAAAAGTAAGAAACAAGTAAAACGTTATATTCTGTGCCCCGTCAGAAGCTTATAATATAATATAACTATTATATAATTATATATTATATATAATAATATATAATATGATATATATATATAAGATACTATATACATACATTATATATATATATATTATAAATTATTATTTTTTTTTAATTTAGTCTCCTATAAATCAGTTTTCTTATAAAAATAATTTTTTAGAGGTGGCTAAACAAAATATTATTATAAAACTTACGCACGACCCATTTTCGTATAGGTCTTAGCGATTTTTTGCTACACAGGATCTTTAAAGAGTAAAATATTAAAGGTACACTCCTACGGTTCACTCGGGCACGAATTACTCTCTACTTTTCAGGAGATGGTGTAAAAGTCCAAAATAAATGACTCTACGCTTTAGAGAATATATATAATATATAGAAACGTCGTTAGCGTAATAATAGTTCAATGAGTGAGTTTCATCGGAATAACACAAAAGGTCTAAATCAAAATCGCTCTTCAAAAAGTCGACCTCCTGAAAAATTGAAATTTTTTTTTTTCAATTTTAACTTATATCTTTCGACTTATAACGGTACAGAATAAACGTCACTATAATAAATAATTAATACGCTTAACGATAGTTAACTGAAAATATTGCCGTTTGATCGTTCGAGGTTCGTTTTTATGGTATTCGAGAAACGTCATTATATTATGGTGACGCCGTAGACGTAGAGGAAACCCGTAGGAAAGGAAACCGGCTAAATTGATCCCTCTCCGAGGATCGTCTCGGTAATTACGAACGTCGCTATCGTATTTTGAGGAAAAAAAACAAAAGTTCACGGATAAAGTGTATGGATGAAATTAGGAAAAATTAAGAACATAGAAAAATAAACAATTAATGATATGTGAATACCTAAATATCAATTCTTAATCTAATATCGCGTAAAGAAATTTACGGTCCCACTTACGCTTCATCGGGGCCAAATAACGTACTTTTACTTCTCGGGAAATGTTGCCAAAATAATATTTTTCGTTTCTTAAAGCAGTTTTTTTTTTTCCGAGGCAAGTGTACTTTTATATATATATATATATATATAGTATAATATATTATATATATATATTATATATATATAATATATATATATAAATATAGTATAATATAATATATTATATATATATATATATATATATATATTATATAAAATATATATATATATATAATTATATTATATATATAAAATATATATATTATAATAACGTATATATATATATATAATAAGTTGTTTTATTTAGTTCCTTTAAATCATTTCTTATGAATCATAATTTTAGGGCAGGTAACTAACAAAAATTATTATAAATAACTACGCACGACCCCTATTTCCTATAGGCTTTGAGCGATTTTTGGCTACACTTTAAAAAATTAACGCAAAAAAAATATTAAAGGTACCCTCCTACGGTTAACTTCGGGGCACGAAATAAAGTTACTTTCTTCTCTACTTTTCGGGAGATGGTGCAAATTAAATTTTTTGTTCCTTAAGAGCGAGTTTTTTTTCGGAGAAAACAAAAAATTAATTACGGAATCTAAGTCTTTAAAGAATTGCTAATAAAAAGTTACACATATTGGATATTTATTTTTTCTTCGTTCTTAATTTTCTTAAAAGTATAAAAATATATCAGACACTAATCTATATTTATTTATAATTTTTTTTATAGTTAAGTCTCCCTTAAATTCCATTTTCTACGATAAATAGTATTTTTAGGTAATAAATTAACAAATAATAAAAATATTGCAAGACACCCCATTAACCTCGGAAACGTCCTCGTCATATAGTGACGTTCGTAAAAGCCCAAATAAATGATTTTACGCATTTAGAATCCATATTAATACGCTTAGAAACGTCGTTAAGCGGTATATAGTTCAATAGTGAACGTTTTCATCGGAACGAGTTTATGAAGCTCAAAAGGGTTCTAAACAAATCGCTCTCCAAAGAGTACGACTCTGAAAAAATTGATATTTTTTTTTCTACAAATTTTAAACTTATACCTTCGACTTTTAAACGGTACAGAATAAACGTCGCTATAATAATAATTAATACGCTTAACGATAGTTCATCCCTGAAAATATTGCCGTTTGATCGTTCGAGGTTGTTTTTATGGTAATCGAGAAACGTCAATATATTATAGTGACTCCGTCTAGGGAACCCGGCTTAGATTTATCCCCTCTGAGGGTCGTCTCGGTAATTACGAACGTCGCTATCGTATTTTGAAGAAAAAAACGAAAAGTTCACGGATAAAGGTAGAGGCTTTAAGCGAATTTTAACTATAGATGTAGATTATTAATTAAGACGTTAAGAAAAATTAAAAACGAAGAAAAAAAAAAATATCCAATATGTGAATACTTGGTTATCAATTCTTTACATACATAAAACTAACGTATAATTTGTTTTACTTCTCGGGAGATGTTGCATAATAAAATTTTTCGTTTCTTAAGCGAGTTTGTTTATTTCGAAGGGCAAGTGTACTTTATTATTAGTAGTGATATATATTATATATATATATATATATATATATATATATATATAATATATATATTAAATATATATATATATATATATATATATATATATATATAATATATATATATATATATATAATAAATATATATATATATATATTCTATATATAGTATATATATATATTATATATATAAATATGTAGATGCTATGTATATATATGTATTCAATCTTGATTTGTATTTTGGTTTGGTAAATTAAGTTTTTCTAGAAAATATTTTTAGAGATAAACTAAAAAAAATTAATTAATTAAAAACTTAATCACTCAGCCATATATGCTTTGAGGGATTTTTTGCTACACTTTAAAAAATTAACGTAAAAAAATATTAAAGGTACGCTCCTACGGTTCAACGGGGCCAGAATAGACGTTACTTCTCTACTTTTCGGGAAGAATGGTTGAAAATAATTTTTTTGTTCTTAAGCGAGTTTTTTCCCGAGAGAAACCAAAAAAAAATATTTACGGAATCTAAGTCTTTAAAGAATTGCTAATAATAAGTTATTCACATATTGGATATTTATTTTTTCTTCGTTCTTAATTTTTCTTAAATTCTTAATTATTTATCATGATCTATACTATATTTATTTATATTAATTTTTTTTTTATAGTTTAGTTTCCCTTAAATCTCCTTTTTCTTTATTAATTACTAATTAACTAATTAAAAAAAAAATTAAAATTTGCAATGACGCCATTTACCTCGGAAACGTCTCGTCATATAGTGGGACGTTTCGTAAAAGCCCAAAATAAATGACTCTACGCGTTTAGAATCCATTTTTTACGCTTAGAACGTCGTTAAGCGTAATAATAGTTCCAATAGTGACGTTTCATCGGAACCGTTTATAACTCAAAAGGTCTAAATCAAAATCGCTCTCCAAAAAGTCGACCTCTGAAAAAATTGAAATTTTTTTTTTCAAATTTTAACTTATACCTTCGACTTATAAACGGTACAGAATAAACGTCACTATAATAATAATTAATACGCTTAACGATAGTTCATCCCTGAAAATATTGCCGTTTGATCGTTGAGGTCGTTTTTATGGTAATCGAGAAACGTCATTATATTATAGTGACGCCGTAGAGGAAACCCGGCCTCGATTGATCCCCTCCGAGGATCGTCTCGGTAATTACGAAACGTCACTATCGTATTTTGAGGAAAAAAACAAAAGTTCACGGATAAAGTTATGATGAAAATTAGGAAAAATTAAGAACATAGAAAAAATAAACAATTAATGATATGTGAATACCTAAATATCAACTCCTAATATAAATATCGACGTAAAGAAATCTTAAAGGTCCCCACTTACGCTTCGATCGGGGCACAAAATAACGTAATTTTTTACTTTAAACTTGCAAAGTAAATTTTTGTTTCTTAAGCGAGTTTTTTTTTCGAGGGCCTTTGTACTTTATTATATATATATTATAGTAAAATATGAATTATATATATATATATATATATATATTAAATATATATATATATATAATAATATATATATAATATATAATATATATATTATTATATTATATATATTATTTTTTTTTAATTTAGGTTCTCCCTTAAATTCAGTTTTCTATGGAAAATAATTTTTAGAGGTAACTAAACAAAAATTATTATAAAATAACTACGCACGACCCCTATTTCCTATAGGCTTTGAGCGATGTTTTGCTACTACTTAAATTAACGTAAAAAAATATTAAAGGTACCTCCTAGGTCACTCGGGGCCGAAATAACGTTACTCCTGTAATTTTCGGGAGTGGGGGCATAATAGAATTTTTTGTTTTCCTTAAGCGAGTTTATTTTTCCGCGAGAGAACAAAAAAAAAAAATATTAAGGAATCTAAGTCTTTAAAGAATTACTAATAAATTATTCACATATTGGATATTAATTTTTTTTCTTCTTAATTTTTCTTAAATTCTTAATTATTTTTCATGATCTATATATATTTATTATATTAATTTTTTTTATAGTTAGTCTCCCTTAAATTCCATTTCTACGATAAATAAATTTTTAGAGGGTAAACAAATTAAAAAAAATAATAAAAAATATTGGACGACGCCCATTTACTCTCGGAACGTCTCGTCTATAGTGACCTTTCGTAAAAGCCCAAAATAAATGAATCTACGCGTTTAGAATCCATTTTTACGCTTAAGAACGTCGTTAAGGTAATAATAGTGTCCAATATGAGTTTCATAGAACGTTATAACTCAAAGGTTTAAATCAAATCGCTTCTCCAAAAAGTCGACAATCGAAAATTGAAATTTTTTTCTTCAAATTTAACTTATACTGCGTATATAAACGGTACAGAATAACGTCATATAATAATAATTAAACGCTTAACGATAGTTATGTCCTGGAAAATTTGCAGGTTTGGATCGTTCTAGGTCGTTTTTTATGGTAATCGAGGAAACGTTATTAATTTATGAGTGACTCCGTAGAGGAAAACCGCTGATTGATCCCCTCCGAGGATCGTCTAAGAAATTACGAAACGTCACTATCGTATTTCCCACACTCCTCTCCCACCTACTTTCATCCAGTACAAAAGCACCATCTCTATTCATTATTCTAGCAGATTCCCCTTATCATTTAGTACCTTTTCGCGCTTCCTTCCAGAAGAAGCTTTCTATTCTAAGTCGCCATTCATCCTCCTTCAAAACTGTTTCATTTACCTCTTGTTTCTCCTACGTATACACGTTAGTATTTCTTTTTTCCTCTTATATAATTAGAAGCATCTTCTTTGAATCTTCCATATTTGCTTTTAGTAATTCCCCACGGCTTCTTTTTATCTTAAGCCGTTTCATCACCTCTTCATTTCACCATTCACTGTTAACATTCTTCTTCCTACTTTTAGCACATCCCACATACTTCTTTTGCCTAACAATTGCTTCGCTTCATGTTCCCCAGATTTTTGTTAGTATCAATTGTTCACATTGCAATCCGTTTTTAACTAGGCGAGCGCTCTTACATTACTAGCTTATTATCTTGCTCACATAACTTCTCACTCTTAATTTTAACTACTTCCTTTCGTATCACCTCCTCTCCATCCAAGCCCCCACTAATTAATTTTACATAAAACACAGAATGATCGAATAAATCCCATTCCTAAACCCATAACTGATTTAACATCCAACACGATACTTCACATCTCCTTCTTCACCAAACTAATCATCTATTTCACTTCGGATATCCACATCTCCTACACCAACTCTGTGATAAGCTTATGGATATTTTGTTTTAAAGAAAATTACTTACAACACTAACCTTCTCTTCAACAGAAATCAATGCACATTCCTACCATTCTCATTTTCTTGCTCTGCACCCAAACACTGTATAACCATCCCTTTTTGACCACCTATCCAAAACCATTCAGGTCCCAAAAAACTATCATATTGAAGCTCCTACTCACCCATCCAGAACATCATTCCAGATTATCCCAAAAATCGTACTCTCTTCAACGTGTTCCCTCAGATGGACCATACGTCACAACCAACCACACATACTTTTCAAACTAAAATTTAACCATTAGAATTAGGGACTCACACACAAAGTCTACCATAGCTTCATACAACAGGTCACTCATCAAAATTGCAAACTCCTTCTCTTCCTCGTCTCATTCTCTTCCACACCAGCACGCGCACATTTCACAAACATCCACTCATTTACTCTTATCCTTCATTTTGTTTCAGTCAAGCGAGCAAATCAAGATTTGCCCTTTCCTAATCCCATCAATCAGCTATTTTCCTCTTTCCTGCAACATTTATTCCTCTGACATTTCCATGTACCCATAAGATTCATAGGTTTCGCGCCGAAAGATAGAGGCGTTAACGGCGATTCACGACATTCTCCGAGGCTGCAATTAGCATTCTAGCAAGAAATAGATGTAGTAGCAGCCAACCCAACTAATCAGTCCTTAGTCGGCGCTCCTACTACACTGCAGGCATACGACTGTGGGCAAATTCTGTTCTCCCCCACACATAGGGATATGAGTAGTAAGGATGTCTGTGATAAAGAGGGTGGATTGAAAGAATGGAAAATTTATGAAAAATGAGGGGAAAGAAAAAAGGTTGAAAGAAAGTGCATGTGGTAAATGCTAATGCACGAATTCATAACAAGTTGACGGATCAAAATAGGCGTTCGTAGTCTCGATCCATTACTTCGCCACGACGCGCTTAACCTTAGTGAGCTACGCGAGGTACTAGATTCCGCAATTATGTTTCTCGTTTCACTCGAAAAAAAATCCCTTAGGAAACGAAAAATTTATTTTTTCACATCTCCCGAGAAGTAAAAAGTAGCGTTATTTCGCGCTACGATCGGAGCGTAGGAGGGAACCCTTAAGATTTTTTACGTTAATTTTAAAAGTGTTCCCAGGAGGCTCGACACACTCGGAATGTGACGATGGGCGTCTAAGCACCCTAAAGCCGCTTTTATTTTTCGATATCTGAAGCCGCTTCGAAAACTGATCGACGGATCAAAATAGGCGACCGCGGTCTCGATTACCCGCTTAACATTACTGGAGTACGCGAAGTAATAGATTTCGTAATTATTTTTTTAGTTTCACTCGAAAAAAACTCCCATAAGGACCGAAAAAATTATTTTTTCACATATTCAGAGAAGTAAAAAGTAGCGTTATTTCTTGCTACGATCTTAACGTAAGAGGGAACCCTTAAGATTTTTTTACGTTAATTTTCAAAGTGTTTCCCAGGAGGCTAGTCACCCTCGGAAAGTGACGAAGGGCGCCTAATCACTTTACAACCGGTTTTAGTTTTCGATATCTGAAGCCGCTTCGAAAACTGATCGACGGATCAAAATAGGAGACCGCGGTCTCGATCCATTACTTCGTTATTACCCGCTTAACATTACTGGAGTACGCGAAGTAATAGATTCCGCAATAATTTTTTTAGTTTCACTCGAAAAAAAAGTCCCATAAGGAACGAAAAAATTATTTGTTCACATATTCGGAGAAGTAAAAAGTAGCGTTATTTCTTGCTACGATCTTAACGTAAAAGGGAACCCTTAAGATTTTTTAACGATAATTTTCAAAGTGTTTCCCAGGAGGCTCGACACACTCGGAAAGTTACGAAGGGCGTCTAAGCACCTTAAATCCGCTTTTTGCTTTTCGATATCTGAAGCCGCTTCGAAAACTGATCGACGGATCAAAATAAGCGACCGCGGTCTCGATCCATTACTTCGTTATTACCCTCTTAACATTACTGGAGTACGCGAAGTACCAGATTTCGCAATTATTTTTTAAGTTTCACTCGAAAAAACTCAATACTGGAGTACGCGAAGTAATAGATTCCGCAATAATTTTTTTAGTTTCACTCGAAAAAAAAGTCCCCCATAAGGAACGAAAAAATTATTTTTTCACATATTCCGAGAAGTAAAAAGTAGCGTTATTTCTTGCTACGTTCTTGACGTAAGAGGGAACCATTAAGATATTTTTACGATAATTTTCAAAGTGTTTCCTAGGAGGCTAGTCACCCTCGGAAAGTTACGAAGGGCGTCTAAGCACCTTAAATCCGCTTTTTGTTTTTCGATATCTAAAGCCGCTTCGAAAACTGATCGACGGATCAAAATAGGCGACCGCGGTCTCGTTTCATTACTTCGTTACGACCCGTTTAACATTACTGGACTACGCGAAGTACCAGATTCCGCAATTATTTTTATAGATTCACTCGAGTAACAATAGAATTTAAGGGAAACTAAATTAAAAAAAAAATATTAAATAAATAAAAGTCCGTTTATTTTATTAAATTAGGTTATGCCTAATAATCATAAAAAGAGCAAGCTTTTAATCTATATATTTTGAATTTAATTTGTCAATTAATAGTCTTAATTCTTTTCTTAGTCTTAAATCATCGTAATCGATTTTTTTTATCGACGATGATTATGATGATTTAAGACTAAGAAAAAATAAAGAATAAGGTAAATATAAAAATATTAATTAATGAATAAATAAATGAATAAATTATTTAACTCACTAGTCTTTTTCTTTTGCTTATAAAAGGGAGATGACGCGGTACGTGTTTTATCATTGGGAGGTGTAACGTCGCCGAACATACCGAATCACCGCTTCAAATCTATTTTTGTCGCAATCGAAATCCTCTACATTTATTCGAAAATGGAAAAGAAAGCGATGAATCTGCGAGATTTGGCGATGAACGTCATTTTTGAAACATCGTCTTTCCAAAATGCGTACAACGAAAATGTTTCTGATTCCAGTGAATTCTCCGCGGAATACGAATTGATTTTAGATCATTTGGTCGAAAAACACGGAACGAAGGATTTAAATTTCAACCTTCTCCTATCGCTATTCGATTCTGACGACGAAAAAGAATCTTCCACGAACTTTCTAAGCTTTCTCAAAAAAGCGACGCGAAAGCCGTACCCAACGACCGAATCGATAACCCTGACGTTGACCGAGTATATGGTCGCTCCTGACGCTTTATCCGGTGGCGTCTCCGCGGCTGCAATAACCGCCGAGATTATTAGGACGATGAGCACCGAGTACGAACGCTTGAAATCTTTGATTTTGTATTCTGATCAGTACGAAACCTTTATAAACTTAACCGATGTAATGAAAGAAAAACCGAACGAGCCTTTATTTCGTGTCGAGAGGTTAGAAATTGTTAATACGGGCGTCAACCTTCTCCCTCACGACGTCTTTCTCGAAATGATTAAAAATATTTCCATCCTGTTTCCGAATTTAATCGCTTTAAAACTAATATGCAGATGTCCAGAAACGGTGTTGAGTTACGACCCGATTATGCTCGAGAGCCCCTTCCCTCGTTCGAGGGAATGCCCGAGCGTTTTGGCCGAGAAATCAAATTTGGAATATATAAAAGCGCTGAAAATAATCGACCAAATTGATTTTTCGAGTGATTTGCGGAAACTTCTTATTCCTCCATTCGAGATACTAACCGAGATAACCGTTGATTTTAACAAAATCGAGGATATTATCAAAACTTCATCTTTGTTTAATTTGGAAAAAATTGGAGTTCGTTTGAATCATTCCCACGCGTATACCGTTATTAGCAGCGCTCGTGTAAGGCGATTGGTAGCGAAAACTGGGGTGAAGACTTTGGAATTGATTTTCGGTTATTCGTCGGAAGAGGAAATATTTCCCAACCACGCCTGTTATATGATGGAAGAATTTCTTCGTGGTTTTTGCGATAATTGTTCTAACAAAAAATTAGCTTCATTAATCGTGGTGGTTGAAATCGAAAACAGAAGAATAATCGAATGGAAGATTAGCGAAGCTCTACCGATAGTCGATTTTTACGTGAAATTATCGAAGGAGTTGGAAGAAGAAGCGGCGGGAGATGAAGAAGATGAATATAGCGTCGGTGGATTAAAAAGAATGTTGGAAATTAATTTTTGGAAACTTCTAACTAAAGACCGCGAAAGAAGCGAGATAGAAATACCGTTCTGCCTCGCGTGCAAAGGAATTTATGCGGTTATGTCGCTCTTTATTCCGCCGACTCGTATGTGGGATATAGCGCGAGATAAATGCTACTTACATTCGGGTAAAAAGTGGCGAACTGAAATAGAAAAGAAGATAATCGATTCGTGGGACACGCCAATTTTTAGAAACCGATTGCAAAGGAATATTAGAAAGAGCGACGGTTTCTTGGAATTGAATTTGCGAAACCCTTGCCGTTTAAACGCTATCCTTCGAAGAAACGAAAATGTCGATACCATTTCTCCATTCCGATCTCTAAACGTGAATTCCTTAAAATTGGTTTGCAACGGAAAATTTACACTACATGTAAAAAATTGGAATTTTTGCGGCTTATTGAGTAATAAATTCGCCAAAGATTTCCCAAATATGACCCAGTTAGAAATTAGATTAAACCGATCTTCAAATAATATTAGACAAGACGTCGAATTTCTAAAAGTTGGTGTAAATGAAGTCGCTTTCAAAAATTTGGTAGAATTAAAGATTGACTGTTCCATTCTTTTATATGATATTTGTCGCGTTTCTCCAAATCTAGAAAAGGTAGTTGTGTTTTTTTATTCAGGATATATGAACTCTTGCAGTATTTATAATCTTTTGAATATCGCTCCCTCTTTGAAAAGAGGACTTGAAATAAATTTTGATCAATGCGTACTTGATAATAAATATTTTTCCCTTTACGGATGCAGCGATCCTACACACGAGGAAAATGTCAAAGAACTTTTCAAAAGTATCGTGGTGACTATGAACGACGAATTTGGAAATTCCATCATTCGGTGGTGTATAAAACGATACGACTTGTTCGAATTTCCTGGTTTTGATGATAAGTACGGTGTAGAAAAAGAAATAAAATTCTATAAAAGCTGTCTAGGATTAAAAAATGATATGCCGTTTTATAACACGCATTCTTTTTTTGAGTTTATAGATACATTTCGAGACTCTGAGCCTATAACATTTCATCTGGTCCTTCCCTCCATCGATTATCATGATTTTTTTAAGGAACTATTTGAATCTATTAGACGCATATTAAGGAATATAATATCGTAAATTTAAAAATGTTATATATATATATTTATATATATATATCTATATATATATTAATATATTGTATTTATATAGTATTATATATATATATATATTATATTATATATATATATATATATATATATAAATATATATATATATATTAGACATATATAAAAAAATATAATATATATATATATATAAATATATATATATATATATATATATATATATATATATATATATATATATATATATATATATATATATATATATATATATATATATATATTAAAATAAAAAATTATGATTTTTTTAAGGAACTATTTGAATCTATTAGACGCATAATAAAGAATGTAATATCGTGAATTTAAAAATGTTATATATATACATATATATATATATATTAATAATATATATATATATATATATATATAGTATATATATATATATATAATATATAATATAATATTATATATATAATATTATATATATTAAAATAAGAAAAATTAATAAAAAAAACTAAGCTTTTAATTTACCTATATTATGGAAGCAGGACTATTATATATTTTTTCAGTAAGAAGATTGGCTACGCTGAACAGCGAGGTTACTAGGACAATGAGTGCGAAATATGAACGACTTAGATTTTTGCATATTTCTATAGACCAGTGTCATTTTATGCCTGGTTTAAAAATGTTTCCTTTTCCCGACTTCCACGATAAATTTAACAGGAATCCGATTTTGTCAAGGGCGCGTGATCCATAATTGAACATTAGTATTAGGAATGGGATTATATTAAAAAAATAACCATTTGGTATGCTTTTCTCTGCACGTAGTTTTGCCCGCAAACATTAAAAAAAATTAAATATATAATAGTCTACGAAAAATCGATATTCCGATAGATCCAATACATACATCTTCGATATAATTATTTTTTTCTTATCTTAGTCTTAACTCTTTTCTTAGTCTTAAATCATCATCATCTTCATAGTTGATAAAAAAACTATTACAACCCCTTATCTATATCCATAAAATATTCCTTTTTTCATCTCCGAGTACTTTAGTGTCGTTACGCGTGTCCCGGGACGATCAGCAAAGCGGTTCTACCGAGATCAGGTTCCCTCAGCGACGTCACTACGATTTAGTGACTTTTCGTAACGTCCCTAAAAAACGACCTGAAACCATCGAACGGCTGGTTTAGTAGCGACGAGCCGTCGTCGAGCCCGATAATCGTCCATTTAGTGACGTTTCACGTGTCCCTAAAATAGGTCGAAGGTATAAGTAAAAATGTGAAAAAAAATTCACAATTTTTTTCCGGAGGTCGATTTTCCGAGAGCAATTTTGATTTAGACCTTCGACTTATTTTAGGAACACGTGAAAGTCACTAAATGGACGATTATCGAGTTCGACGACGGTTCGTCGGTACTAAACCGGCCAATCGATGGTTTCAGGTCATTTTTTAGGGACATTACGAAAAGTCACTAACCTATAGTGACGGCGCTGAGGGAACCTGATCTCGGTAGAACCGCTTCGGGGATCGTCCAGAACACGTGTAATGACACTAAAGTACTCGGGTTGAAAAACGAATATTTTATAGATATAGATACGGTTTCTGACGATGACAATGATGATTAAAGGTTAAGAAAAGAATTTTGACGAAAAGATAAGAAAAATAATTATTATATAGAAGACGTATGTAATGTAACTACTTTTGCTCCATCCCCTATTCTTTATGCAGTCTGCTATTTCCTGTTGGTTTCTTCCAAATCTAACTGGAAGAAATTGACGAAAATATCCAGCGCAAACGATTTTCAAATCACCCATGAAGTATTCGTTTTCCATAATATCCTGTAATGCTAAATTGACGGCATTCAGTATATTTTATTGGTCATAACCTCTTCATTTCAAACGATTATATTATTTTAGTGCATTGTAACATATAGACCATTTCAGAACTTTTCTTTATACTACACACTGGATTCATGATTCTCGACTATAGTGATCTTAAACATATTGTGAGTGGTTATTCCACCCTGAAGTATGGTTGCGGCGATTCCAGATTAGGCTACAGCTACAGTATTTCTCATTGAAACCTATAGGTTTTCAAAATTGAATTTCAGGAGAAAATATTAGGTGTCTAAATTTTTTTTATAAAAGTGTTATATACGGTATTGGAAAAGGTCGAAATACCATTTGTTCTAAAACGACCAAAAAAAGGCTGGAATAGGTGGTGGAAAAAGGGTCACAAAAAAGGCGACGAAAAAAGGTATGTTTAATATTCATAGTATGAGATAGATAGAAAAATAATTTATTAATAAAAACGTTAAGTTAAAATGTAACAATAATGTACGATTAAATATTGTAAAATAAAATTATCGTTTACAGCAAAATTTGGATAATACAGTAAAACCCACCGAATAAAGGGAAACGAAATCGATTGATAAAAAAGGACTCTTTAAAAATAATAGGAAAAAATAGATAGAAAAATAGAAGAAGATAAAAATATTAATTAATGAATAAATAAACGAATAAATTATTAAACTCACTAGTCTTTTTTCTTTTGCCTATAAAAGGGAGATGACGCGTTACGTATTTTATCATTGGGAGGTGTAACGTCGCCGAACATACCGAATAAACGCTTCAATTCTATTTTTGTCGGACACGAAATCCTCTACATTTATTCGAAAATGGAAAAGAAAGCGATGAATCTGCGAGATTTGGCGATGAACGTCATTTTTGAAACATCGTCTTTCCAAAATGCGCCCAGCGAAAATGTTTCTGATTCCAGTGAATTCTCTGCGGAATACCAATTGATTTTAGATTATTTAGTCGAAAAACACGGAACGAAGGATTTAAATTTCAACCTTCTCCTATCGCTATTCGATTCGGACGACGAAAAGGAATCTTCCGCGAACTTTCTCGGCTTTCTCAAAAAGGCGACGCGAAAGCCGTACCCAAAGACCGAATCGATAACTCTGACATTGACCGAGTATATGGTCGCTCCTGACGCTTTATCCGGCGGGGTCTCCGCGGCCGCTAAAACAGCCGAGATTATTAGGACGATGAGCACCGAGTACGAACGCTTGAAATCTTGGAAGAAATCGATCAAAATACGATCGAATTTTTGCGAAACCGATATGATGAAGGAAAGAATGCGCTCAAGCCGAAAGGGCAACACTACGACAGAACGTACGTGCCAAATATTCTCCTCACGACGTCTTCCTCGAAATGAATAAAAAATATTTCGATCTCTATTCCCGGTAGAGACGGGAACGAGTGGAGACGGGAACGGGTGGAGACGGGGGAAGAGTGGAGACGGGGGACGGGTGGAGACGGGGAACGGGTGGAGACGGGAACGGGTGGAGACGGGAACGGGTGAGATGGAACGGTGGAGACGGGTAAACGGGTGGAGAACGGGAACGGGTGGAGAACGGGGAACGGGTGGGAGACGGGAACGAGTGAGACGGGGAACGGGTGGAAGACGGAACGGGTTGGATGACGGGGAACGAGTGGAGACGGGGAAAGGGTGGAAGACGGGGAACGAGTGGAGACGGGGAACGGGTGGAGACGGGAACTGGGTGGACGACGGGAACGATGGAGGACGGGACGAGTGGAGACGGGAACGAGTGGAGACGGTGTAAAAATCTCGGATTTTTTTAGTATGATAGATTTTTGTATTTCTTTAAGCACCAACAATTGGCCATTTCCGATATATTTATTTCATTTTTCAAAAAGTTACAAATTACGCATTTTAAAGGAAATATTTTTCCAGGAACGTGAAGTAAGGGGCTGCAAGTCATACAGTTTTGAATATATAAACATGGCAGCAATGAACATCTATAAAATAATAAAAATTTTTTTCATTTTTCATAGAAATTTCATACGCTGATTTTCACGAATGTTATTAGTTTTCTTGTGCCTATCCTATTTTTGAATAAAAAATAATAACCAAAAAAAAAAAAATTTCCATTTTAATAAAAATTTTATACGCTTATTCCACGAATGTTTTGAGTTCTTGTAGCTATCGTAGTTTTCGAGATAGAAAATAAATTACTAAACAAAAATACTAAAAAAAATTTTTTTCCATTTTTTCATACAAATTTTATACGCTGATTCCACAGAATGATATCTGGTTTTCTTGTCATGCTATCGTAGTTTTGAATAAAAAAGAACAAAAAATAGATGTAATTCTTCTCTCTCCTCTCTCTTCTCTCCTCTCTCTCTCTCTCTCTCTTCTCTCCTCTCTCTCTTCTCTCTCCCTCCTCTCTCTCCTTTCTCTCTCTCTCTCCTCTCCTCTCTCTCCTCCCTCCTCTCTCTCTCTCTCTCTCTCATCTCTCTCTCTCTCCTCTCTCTATAAATATAATAAATATATATATAAATATATATATATATATATATATTTATATATATCTATATATATATATATATATAATATATATATATAATATATATATATATATATATATATATTTATATATATATATATATATATATATATATATATATATATATATATATATATATATATATATATATATATATATATATATATATATATATGTTATTAATATATATATAATAATATATATAATATATATATATATATATATATAATATATATATATATATTATATATTTTAATATATAAATATATATTTATATTAGTATATTTTGCAACAGGAAGCAAACGCTCCTTTTTTCATCATCGTCAAAATTGCCCAAAAAACAGCCCGGATAACACTTCAACCTGATTTACAAAGCTTAATTACAACGCTGATTTACAAAGCTTAGATGTAAAGCTTATTTCCAAAGCTTAGATATAAAGCTTATTTACAAAGCTTAGAAATAAAGCTTATTTACAAAGCTTAATTATAAAGCTTATTTAGGAAGCTTATTTACAAAGCTTATTTACAAAACTTATTTACATAGCCAAAGGGGGAACACTTAGGGTTTTTTCCAGGAAATTTTGAAACTGTTCCAGAACCCCCGTTACACCTTAAACTTCATGAGGAGTACCTAAGCCCTACGACTGATTTTAGGTTTTACTGATAATCTCAAATTATTCCTGCGTTATTGCCACGTTTGAGCCACCATTTGTTTATATACTTCAAAACTGTAAGACTAGCCAAGGTTAAAATAATAAATTACTGTGGTGCATACTACGTTGTACTATTTCTATCTCTTTGATTATTCCGACAATGATAGATTTTGGATTTCTTTAGCACCAAATTGGCCATTTCCGTTCCGATATATTTATTTTATTTTTCAAAAAAAGTTACAAATTACCATTTTTAAAAGAAAATATCTTTCCCGGTACTTGAAGTAAGGGGCTGCAGGTCATACAGTTTTGAATATTTGTTACATTTTCAAACCTGTATGACCAGGCAAGTTAAAATTGTAGTTTATTGTAGTACTTAATATGTTCTACTATTTGTATCTCTTTGGTTATTCTTTGTTAGATAGATTGTGATTTCTTTAGCACTAAATTTGCCATTTCCAACCTATATCTATAGGCTTACAATCTCTAAATTTTGAACATTTGTAAAAGATAACAAATTACCATTTTTAAGGGGTAATATCTTTCCAAGTACGTGAAGTAAGGGGCTGACAATTAACATTTTTATAGTCCGTACTACGTTTTAACTTCTCTTTAAATTTCAATATGTTGCTTTCAGCTGTTAGCAAAAAAACAAGCCTCAAAAACACCAATTTCAGGAACCCTATAATAAGGTGGTGGCACAAAAAAAACGTTCCCTTTATTATACGTTTGTACCAAAATTTTTAATTGATTGTTCCCTTTAGAAATTTGAATTTTTTGTTTCCTTTATTAACAAAGAATTTAGGCCGGAAATTTCCCGAAGTGTAAGATGATTAAAGACACAATAAATATGTCGAATATGAAGGATAAAAATTATCCATCTCCTACAGTTTTCGATTTAATATCAATATGCGGGACCCCCGCTTAAGGCGCTCGTTCCATTTTAAGTGCGCCACTTTAGCGATAAATTTCTAGGGCATTGTTCAGGAATGTTATATCGGTTGTTTCGAAAGTGAAAAAACGGGCCACGCAGCGGCCATCGCTAATACGAAATGCGTGCGATATAAAGGTCATCCGTTGTTTTCGAGGGTTCCGGAACTTTCCGACACATGATATTTATTTAACATATTGTTCCAGGAATGATAAATTGGTTGGTTTAAACACGAAAAGAGAGGCAATCCGCAGCACAATGCAAATACGTAAAGTCTGTGATCTAACGTTACCCGGAGATCTGGTGAGATAAAACTTTCTGAAACCCGCAATTTCCATTCTATCGCAATTTTAATAAAAAAATCCAATTTACACAATGCCTATTACAAAAGTTCATAGATCTCAAGCTGACCATCGATAATTTTCTGACGAAATACTTGGTATTTAGAGGGATCAAGGACCGATCCTTAAAATGTTTCGCTACATTCTACGTAAACACGAGAATAGAAGAGCAAGGAAAAGAAACATTTTTATCCACGACTATCGAGGAAACGTATTTACATAATTATTTGGAAGATGATTCCAAAATGATATTATTCACTTAAAAAACGAAATTAAGGAAATATACGGCAATCCTAATATTTGATGTCAAAGACATCGTTTACGTCCTAAAACGTCGCGAATTTCAGCGCGAAGAAATTACTAGATTAGTTTTTAAATCGATCGACGAGCTGAAAAAATCATGAATTACGAAATTTTTTCATAACATGGCTGAAAAACATTTTATATTTTAGTTTTAATAAAACCATATAATAATAATATTGCAAATAACTATATTGTTGTTTAAAAATATTACAAATTTTTTAGCTGAATTTATTTATTTATCGTTTTAGAATATTTTTGTATACTGAAATTTTATTTATTATTATTTAAAAAATATTTTTATAATTTTTAATAATTTATTTATTATTTAATTAAAAAAATTCGTATTGGTATTAAGAACGAAAGTTTTTTAATAAAAATTCTGTTATTTGTTTATCTATATCATTATCCATGAAAAGAAAAAAAAAATTAAAAATAAAGGTCTATAAAAAATGTGATGTGAACAGGTATAAAAACGAAACTAAATTAAACTAGAATTTTTATTTTCTTAAAATCTTATACATATACATGCGTATGTGTGTGTCTGTAAATAATGATAAAGCACATGTGAATTTAACTTATAAATTTCTTTATTTTTTGCCCAACAACGTTAAAAAGTGTATTAAAAATTCATTATCATTGATGTCCTCTCTTGTTCCATTTATTAAATGGAATATTTTTGGAATAGTTTTATGAAAACTTGCTAAAAAATAGAATATACTTCTATAGGATGAAAAGTAGATATCTTGTTTCAGCCATAAGTCGTATTTAAAGAAATTTAACATCATTTCGTCAAAGGGGTCTAATATTTAAAAATGACGAGGTAGATTATGACTCTCAGATCCATGGTATCGTTTTTTTGTTATAGGAGGAAATTGGTGTTTCTGAGGCTTGTTTTCTCGCTAATAGCTGAAAGCAACATAATGAAATTTATAGAGGAATTAAAACGTAGTACGGACTATAAAAATGTTAATTTTCGGTCCCTCACTTCATGTACGTGGAAAGATATTTTAATTCATTTTAAACAATCGAGATAATTTTCCGAATGTATTAGAATTGGGTGATGTGATGTGAACAGGTATAAAAACGAAACTAAATTAAACTAGAATTTTTTTTTCTTAAAATCTTATACATATACATGCGTATGTGTGTGTCTGTAAATACACGATAAAGCACATGTGAATTCAACTTATAAATTTCTTTATTTTTTGTTCAACAACGTTAAAAAGTGTATTAAAAAATTCATGATCATTGATGTCCTCTCTTGTTCCATTTATTAAATGGAATATTTTTGGAGTAGTTTTATGAAAACTTGCTAAAAAATAGAACATACTTCTATAAGATGAAAAGTAGACATCTTGTTTCAGACATAAGTCATATTCAAAGAAATTTAGCATCATTTCGTCACAGCCATCTAATGTTTTAAAATGAGGGGGTAAATCATGGCTCTCAAATCCATGGTATCGTTTTATATTCCAATGAATAAGAGAATTTCCGGAGGCGTCAGTCAAAGTTATTAACATGTTTTTGATAGAAACGATTCTCCTTTCCGTTATAGGTATACGATCAATAACGTGGCATTTATCACTGTGGTAATACTTAATATTTTTTCGACGCTCTAAATAACGATCGAAATTAAGTTCTAGTGTGGCTCGATAAGGTGTAAAAGTGTTCAAAAAATTACAAATTGCAGAAATAGAAATACCATCAAACTTCGGTCCAATAACCTTCAACCCAAAAAATATTGTAACCTTTTCTAAATTTAGAGAAACTTTTAAAATAGGAATTAAAGCTTGAACGAAATCAATTTTTAATTCTTTCAAGTTTTTAAACATGTTTAAAAGCTCGAGTCTTTCATCGACGTATTCAAGGGCAATCAAATATAAATAATTTTTACATCTGATTTCTAAACTCTTCAAGTTTGGGAATGTTTTGCCGAATTTCAAA
>JABUQX010058558.1:62500-75612 GCA_015478945.1 Trachelipus rathkii
AGATGCATTAACTGCCACGATAAACGTTTAACTAGTATATTCATGGTGGTGGAAGTCGAAAATCGAAGAATAATGGCATGGGAAATCAATGAAAAAGGATTCGAAAATAATCTGAAATTTACAAATACAAACAGAATGGGGAGAGAAGCAATGGAAGGTGAAGAATATGGTGACGCGTATGATACCTCACAGGAGCAACGAGAAATAAGAATGATGGGATATAAATTTTACGAATGTTTTAGAGAGTTTTGTGATAGCAAGAGGATAGATGTGCGAATGTGTCTCATGTGTAAGTCGATTCGTTACGTTATGCTGTTTTTGATGCGCTACCTTTTCGACAAGAGACGACTATTTTATTTCTTCTATGATTCCGACTATATTGGAGAACAATGCAGCTCGCATATTTGTAATAAAAATCACACGAAACTGCAAGAGAAAATAATCGATTGTTGGGATATAAATTTGTTTAGAACCAATATACAAAGGGCGATTAGAAAACCCGATGGTTTTCTAGAATTGAAAATAGGAGATGTCTGTGAATTTAACACTATCCTTCAAAGAAATGAAAACTTTAATACGACTTCCTCCCCTTCCCATTTTGAAAATGTGCATAATTTAAAGCTGGTGGTGGATGAATTTTACAAAACACGCTATGAACCCAAATATTTAAGTTTGAAATTCGGCAAAACATTCCCAAACTTGAAGAGTTTAGAAATCAGATGTAAAAATTATTTATATTTGATTGCCCTTGAATACGTCGATGAAAGACTCGAGCTTTTAAACATGTTTAAAAACTTGAAAGAATTAAAAATTGATTTCGTTCAAGCTTTAATTCCTATTTTAAAAGTTTCTCTAAATTTAGAAAAGGTTACAATATTTTTTGGGTTGAAGGTTATTGGACCGAAGTTTGATGGTATTTCTATTTCTGCAATTTGTAATTTTTTGAACACTTTTACACCTTATCGAGCCACACTAGAACTTAATTTCGATCGTTATTTAGAGCGTCGAAAAAATATTAAGTATTACCACAGTGATAAATGCCACGTTATTGATCGTATACCTATAACGGAAAGGAGAATCGTTTCTATCAAAAACATGTTAATAACTTTGACTGACGCCTCCGGAAATTCTCTTATTCATTGGAATATAAAACGATACCATGGATTTGAGAGCCATGATTTACCCCCTCATTTTAAAACATTAGATGGCTGTGACGAAATGATGCTAAATTTCTTTGAATATGACTTATGTCTGAAACAAGATGTCTACTTTTCATCTTATAGAAGTATGTTCTATTTTTTAGCAAGTTTTCATAAAACTACTCCAAAAATATTCCATTTAATAAATGGAACAAGAGAGGACATCAATGATCATGAATTTTTTAATACACTTTTTAACGTTGTTGAACAAAAAATAAAGAAATTTATAAGTTGAATTCACATGTGCTTTATCGTGTATTTACAGACACACACATACGCATGTATATGTATAAGATTTTAAGAAAAAAAAATTCTAGTTTAATTTAGTTTCGTTTTTATACCTGTTCACATCACATCACCCAATTCTAATACATTCGGAAAATTATCTCGATTGTTTAAAATGAATTAAAATATCTTTCCACGTACATGAAGTGAGGGACCGAAAATTAACATTTTTATAGTCCGTACTACGTTTTAATTCCTCTATAAATTTCATTATGTTGCTTTCAGCTATTAGCGAGAAAACAAGCCTCAGAAACACCAATTTCCTCCTATAACAAAAAAACGATACCATGGATCTGAGAGTCATAATCTACCTCGTCATTTTTAAATATTAGACCCCTTTGACGAAATGATGTTAAATTTCTTTAAATACGACTTATGGCTGAAACAAGATATCTACTTTTCATCCTATAGAAGTATATTCTATTTTTTAGCAAGTTTTCATAAAACTATTCCAAAAATATTCCATTTAATAAATGGAACAAGAGAGGACATCAATGATAATGAATTTTTAATACACTTTTTAACGTTGTTGGGCAAAAAATAAAGAAATTTATAAGTTAAATTCACATGTGCTTTATCATTATTTACAGACACACACATACGCATGTATATGTATAAGATTTTAAGAAAATAAAAATTCTAGTTTAATTTAGTTTCGTTTTTATACCTGTTCACATCACATTTTTTATAGACCTTTATTTTTAATTTTTTTTTTCTTTTCATGGATAATGATATAGATAAACAAATAACAGAATTTTTATTAAAAAACTTTCGTTCTTAATACCAATACGAATTTTTTTAATTAAATAATAAATAAATTATTAAAAATTATAAAAATATTTTTTAAATAATAATAAATAAAATTTCAGTATACAAAAATATTCTAAAACGATAAATAAATAAATTCAGCTAAAAAATTTGTAATATTTTTAAACAACAATATAGTTATTTGCAATATTATTATTATATGGTTTTATTAAAACTAAAATATAAAATGTTTTTCAGCCATGTTATGAAAAAATTTCGTAATTCATGATTTTTTCAGCTCGTCGATCGATTTAAAAACTAATCTAGTAATTTCTTCGCGCTGAAATTCGCGACGTTTTAGGACGTAAACGATGTCTTTGACATCAAATATTAGGATTGCCGTATATTTCCTTAATTTCGTTTTTTAAGTGAATAATATCATTTTGGAATCATCTTCCAAATAATTATGTAAATACGTTTCCTCGATAGTCGTGGATAAAAATGTTTCTTTTCCTTGCTCTTCTATTCTCGTGTTTACGTAGAATGTAGCGAAACATTTTAAGGATCGGTCCTTGATCCCTCTAAATACCAAGTATTTCGTCAGAAAATTATCGATGGTCAGCTTGAGATCTATGAACTTTTGTAATAGGCATTGTGTAAATTGGATTTTTTTATTAAAATTGCGATAGAATGGAAATTGCGGGTTTCAGAAAGTTTTATCTCACCAGATCTCCGGGTAACGTTAGATCACAGACTTTACGTATTTGCATTGTGCTGCGGATTGCCTCTCTTTTCGTGTTTAAACCAACCAATTTATCATTCCTGGAACAATATGTTAAATAAATATCATGTGTCGGAAAGTTCCGGAACCCTCGAAAACAACGGATGACCTTTATATCGCACGCATTTCGTATTAGCGATGGCCGCTGCGTGGCCCGTTTTTTCACTTTCGAAACAACCGATATAACATTCCTGAACAATGCCCTAGAAATTTATCGCTAAAGTGGCGCACTTAAAATGGAACGAGCGCCTTAAGCGGGGGTCCCGCATATTGATATTAAATCGAAAACTGTAGGAGATGGATAATTTTTATCCTTCATATTCGACATATTTATTGTGTCTTTAATCATCTTACACTTCGGGAAATTTCCGGCCTAAATTCTTTGTTAATAAAGGAAACAAAAAATTCAAATTTCTAAAGGGAACAATCAATTAAAAATTTTGGTACAAACGTATAATAAAGGGAACGTTTTTTTTGTGCCACCACCTTATTATAGGGTTCCTGAAATTGGTGTTTTTGAGGCTTGTTTTTTTGCTAACAGGTGAGAGCAACATATTGAAATTTAAAGAGAAGTTAAAACGTAGTACGGACTATAAAAATGTTAATTGTCAGCCCCTTACTTCACGTACTTGGAAAGATATTACCCCTTAAAAATGGTAATTTGTTATCTTTTACAAATGTTCAAAATTTAGAGATTGTAAGCCTATAGATATAGGTTGGAAATGGCAAATTTAGTGCTAAAGAAATCACAATCTATCTAACAAAGAATAACCAAAGAGATACAAATAGTAGAACATATTAAGTACTACAATAAACTACAATTTTAACTTGCCTGGTCATACAGGTTTGAAAATGTAACAAATATTCAAAACTGTATGACCTGCAGCCCCTTACTTCAAGTACCGGGAAAGATATTTTCTTTTAAAAATGGTAATTTGTAACTTTTTTTGAAAAATAAAATAAATATATCGGAACGGAAATGGCCAATTTGGTGCTAAAGAAATCCAAAATCTATCATTGTCGGAATAATCAAAGAGATAGAAATAGTACAACGTAGTATGCACCACAGTAATTTATTATTTTAACCTGCTAGGTCTTACAGTTTTGAATATATAAACATGGCGGCAACACGTGGCAATAACGCAGGAATAATTTGAGATATCGTAAAACTAAAATCAGTCGTAGGGTCCTTAGGTACTCCTCATAAGTTTAAGGGGGTACGGGGGGTTCCTGGGACAAGTTTCAAAATTTCCGGAAAAAACCCTAAGTGTTCCCCCTTTGGCTATGTAAATAAGTTTTGTAAATAAGCTTTGTAAATAAGCTTCCTAAATAAGCTTTATAATTAAGCTTTGTAAATAAGCTTTATTTCTAAGCTTTGTAAATAAGCTTTATATCTAAGCTTTGGAAATAAGCTTTACATCTAAGCTTTGTAAATCAGCGTTGTAATTAAGCTTTGTAAATCAGGTTGAAGTGTTATCCGGGCTGTTTTTTGGGCAATTTTGACGATGATGAAAAAAGGAGCGTGAGACCTCGGACATATATATATATATATATATATATATATATATATATATATATATATATATATATATAATATATATTTATATAAAATATAAATTTATTGATTAAGTTTTAATATTTATTTAAAAATATATATATATATATATATATATATAATATATATAAATATATATATATTATATATAATATTATATATAATTATAATATATATATATAATATATATATACATAATATATATATATACTATATATATATATATATTATATATATATATAATATATATATATATAATATATTTATATATATATATATATATAATATAAATATATATATATATATATATATTAGAGAGAAGATGAGGAGAGAAAAGAGAGAGAGAGAGAGAGAGAGAAGAGAGAGAGAGAGAGAGAGAGAGAGAGAGAGAGAGAGAGAGAGAGAGAGAGAGAGAGAGAGAGAGAGAGAGAGAGAGAGAGAGAGGAAGAGAGAGAGAGAGAGAGAGAAAGAATTACATCTATTTTTGTTTCTTTTTTATCTCAAAACTACGATAGCTACAAGAAAACAGATATCATTCGTGGAATCAGCGTATAAAATTTGTATGAAAAATGGAAAAAAATTTTTTTTAGTATTTTTGGTGTAATTTATTTTCTATCTCGAAAACTACGATAGCTACAAGAAAACTCAAAACATTCGTGGAATAAGCGTATAAAATTTTTATTAAAAATGGAAATTTTTTTTTTTTTTTGGTTATTTATTTTTTATCTCAAAAACTACGATAGCTACAAGAAAACTAATAACATTCGTGGAATCAGCGTATGAAATTTCTATGAAAAATGGAAAAAAAAATATTTTATTATTTTTTAGATGTCATGCTGCCATGTTTATATATTTCAAAACTGTATGACTTGCAGCCCCTTACTTCACGTACCTGGAAAAATATTTTCCAATAGGTAAATGCCGTCGATGGGACGCTAATGGAAATAAATATATCGAAATGGCCAATTTGGTGCTAAAGAAATCAAAAATCTATCATACTTAAAAAACCGAGATTTTTCACCGTCTCCACTCGTTCCCCGTCTCCACTCGTTCCCCGTCTCCGAACTCGTTCCCGTTAATTCTCCACCGTTATTCCCGTCTCCACCCGTTCCCCGTCTCCACTCGTTCCCCGTCTCCACCCGTTCCCCGTCTCCACTCGTTCCCCGTCTCCACCCGTTCCCCGTCTCCACCCGTTCCCCGTCTCCACTCGTTACCCGTCTCCAGCCCGTCCCCGTCTCTCACTCCTTCCCCGTCCTCCACCCGTCCCCGTCTCCACCCGTTCCCCATCATCCACCCGTTCCCACGTCCCTCCACCCGTTCCCCGTCTCCACCCGTTCCCCCTCTCCACCCGTTCCCCGTCTCCACTCGTTCCCCGTTCCACCCATTTCCCCGTCCTCACTCGTTCGCCCGTCTCTACCCGGGAATAGGATCGAAATATTTTTAATCATTTCGAGAAAGACGTCGTGAGGGAGAAGGTTGACGCCCGTATTAACAATTTCTAATTTTTCGATGCGAAATAAAGGTTCGTGTCGTTTTTCCTTCATCACATCGGTTAATTTTATAAAGGTTTCGTACTGATCCGAATACAAAATCAAAGATTTCAAGCGTTCGTACTCGGTGCTCATCGTCCTAATAATCTCGGCTGTTTTAGCGGCCGCGGAGACCCCGCCGGATAAAGCGTCAGGAGCGACCATATACTCGGTCAATGTCAGAGTTATCGATTCGGTCTTTGGGTACGGCTTTCGCGTCGCCTTTTTGAAAGCAGAGAAAGTTCGCGGAAGATTCTTTTTCGTCGTCCGAATCGAATAGCGATAGGAAAAGGTTGAAATTTAAATCCTTCGTTCCGTGTTTTTCGACTAAATAATCTAAAATCAATTGGTATTCCGCAGAGAATTCACTGGAATCAGAAACATTTTCGCTGGGCGCATTTTGGAAAGACGATGTTTCAAAAATGACGTTCATCGCCAAATCTTGCAGATTCATCGCTTTCTTTTCCATTTTCCAATAAATGTAGAGGATTTCGTGTCCGACAAAAATAGAATTGAAGCGTTTATTCGGTATGTTCGGCGACGTTACACCTCCCAATGATAAAATACGTAACGCGTCATCTCCCTTTTATAGGCAAAAGAAAAAAGACTAGTGAGTTTAATAATTTATTCGTTTATTTATTCATTAATTAATATTTTTATCTTCTTCTATTTTTCTATCTATTTTTTCCTATTATTTTTAAAGAGTCCTTTTTTATCAATCGATTTCGTTTCCCTTTATTCGGTGGGTTTTACTGTATTATCCAAATTTTGCTGTAAACGATAATTTTATTTTACAATATTTAATCGTACATTATTGTTACATTTTAACTTAACGTTTTTATTAATAAATTATTTTTCTATCTATCTCATACTATGAATATTAAACATACCTTTTTTCGTCGCCTTTTTTGTGACCCTTTTTCCACCACCTATTCCAGCCTTTTTTTGGTCGTTTTAGAACAAATGGTATTTCGACCTTTTCCAATACCGTATATAACACTTTTATAAAAAAATTTAGACACCTAATATTTTCTCCTGAAATTCAATTTTGAAAACCTATAGGTTTCAATGAGAAATACTGTAGCTGTAGCCTAATCTGGAATCGCCGCAACCATATTTCAGGGTGGAATAACCACTCACAATATGTTTAAGATCACTATAGTCGAGAATCATGAATCCAGTGTGTAGTATAAAGAAAAGTTCTGAAATGGTCTATATGTTACAATGCACTAAAATAATATAATCGTTTGAAATGAAGAGGTTATGACCAATAAAATATACTGAATGCCGTCAATTTAGCATTACAGGATATTATGGAAAACGAATACTTCATGGGTGATTTGAAAATCGTTTGCGCTGGATATTTTCGTCAATTTCTTCCAGTTAGATTTGGAAGAAACCAACAGGAAATAGCAGACTGCATAAAGAATAGGGGATGGAGCAAAAGTAGTTACAATACATACGTCTTCTATATAATAATTATTTTTCTTATCTTTTCGTCAAAATTCTTTTCTTAACCTTAAATCATCATTGTCATCGTCAGAAACCGTATCTATATCTATAAAATATTCGTTTTTCAACCCGAGTACTTTAGTGTCATTACATGTGTTCTGGACGATCCCCGAAGCGGTTCTACCGAGATCAGGTTCCCTCAGCGCCGTCACTATAGGTTAGTGACTTTTCGTAATGTCCCTAAAAAATGACCTGAAACCATCGAATGGCCGGTTTAGTACCGACGAACCGTCGTCGAACTCGATAATCGTCCATTTAGTGACTTTCACGTGTTCCTAAAATAAGTCGAAGGTCTAAATCAAAATTGCTCTCGGAAAATCGACCTCCGGGAAAAATTTGTGAGATTTTTTTTTCAAATTTTGACTTATACCTTCGACTTATTTTGGGGACACGTGAAACGTCACTAACTGAGCGAAAATCGGGCTCGACGACGGTTCGGCAGTACTAAAACAGCCTTTCGATGGGTTCAGGTCGTTTTTTAGGGACGTTACGAAAAGTCACTAAATCGTAGTGACGTCGCTGAGGGAACCTGATCTCGGTAGAACCGCTTTGCTGATCGTCCCGGGACACGCGTAACGACACTAAAGTACTCGGAGATGAAAAAAGGAATATTTTATGGATATAGATAAGGGGTTGTAATAGTTTTTTTATCAACTATGAAGATGATGATGATTTAAGACTAAGAAAAGAGTTAAGACTAAGATAAGAAAAAAATAATTATATCGAAGATGTATGTATTGGATCTATCGGAATATCGATTTTTCGTAGACTATTATATATTTAATTTTTTTTAATGTTTGCGGGCAAAACTACGTGCAGAGAAAAGCATACCAAATGGTTATTTTTTTAATATAATCCCATTCCTAATACTAATGTTCAATTATGGATCACGCGCCCTTGACAAAATCGGATTCCTGTTAAATTTATCGTGGAAGTCGGGAAAAGGAAACATTTTTAAACCAGTCATAAAATGACACTGGTCTATAGAAATATGCAAAAATCTAAGTCGTTCATATTTCGCACTCATTGTCCTAGTAACCTCGCTGTTCAGCGTAGCCAATCTTCTTACTGAAAAAATATATAATAGTCCTGCTTCCATAATATAGGTAAATTAAAAGCTTAGTTTTTTTTATAATTTTTTATTTTAATATATATATATATATATATATATATATATATATATATATATATATATATATATATATATATATATATATATAATATATATATATATATATATATATATATTATATATTACATTTTTTAAATTCACATATACATTCTTAATCTATGCCAACGTATAGTTTTCCTTAAAAAAAGTCATAATTTTTATTTTATATATATATATATATATAATATATATATTAATTTATATATATATATATATAATATAAATATATTAATATATATATATATATATATATATATATATATATATATATTATATATATATATAAATATTTTTTATATATATATTTATATATATATATATATACTATATATATATATATAGATATATATATTATATATTATATAATCTATTAATAATATATATATATATCTTATTATATATATTAACATTTAAATTTACGATATTATATTCCTTAATATGCGTCTAATAGATTCAAATAGTTCCTTAAAAAAATCATGATAATCGATGGAGGGAAGGACCAGATGAAATGTTATAGGCTCAGAGTCTCGAAATGTATCTATAAACTCAAAAAAAGAATGCGTGTTATAAAACGGCATATCATTTTTTAATCCTAGACAGCTTTTATAGAATTTTATTTCTTTTTCTACACCGTACTTATCATCAAAACCAGGAAATTCGAACAAGTCGTATCGTTTTATACACCACCGAATGATGGAATTTCCAAATTCGTCGTTCATAGTCACCACGATACTTTTGAAAAGTTCTTTGACATTTTCCTCGTGTGTAGGATCGCTGCATCCGTAAAGGGAAAAATATTTATTATCAAGTACGCATTGATCAAAATTTATTTCAAGTCCTCTTTTCAAAGAGGGAGCGATATTCAAAAGATTATAAATACTGCAAGAGTTCATATATCCTGAATAAAAAAACACAACTACCTTTTCTAGATTTGGAGAAACGCGACAAATATCATATAAAAGAATGGAACAGTCAATCTTTAATTCTACCAAATTTTTGAAAGCGACTTCATTTACACCAACTTTTAGAAATTCGACGTCTTGTCTAATATTATTTGAAGATCGGTTTAATCTAATTTCTAACTGTCATATTCGGGAAAGCTTTGGCGAATTTATTACTCAATAAGCCGCAAAAATTCCAATTTTTTACATGTAGTGTAAATTTTCCGTTGCAAACCAATTTTAAGGAATTCACGTTTAGAGATCGGAATGGAGAAATGGTATCGACATTTTCGTTTCTTCGAAGGATAGCGTTTAAACGGCAAGGGTTTCGCAAATTCAATTCCAAGAAACCGTCACTCTTTCTAATATTCCTTTGCAATCGGTTTCTAAAAATTTGCGTGTCCCACGAATCGATTATCTTCTTTTCTATTTCAGTTCGCCACTTTTTACCCGAATGTAAGTAGCATTTATCTCGCGCTATATCCCACATACGAGTCGGCGGAATAAAGAGCGACATAACCGCATAAATTCCTTTGCACGCGAGGCAGAACGGTATTTCTATCTCGCTTCTTTCGCGGTCTTTAGTTAGAATTTTCCAAAAATTAATTTCCAACATTCTTTTTAATCCACCGACGCTATATTCATCTTCTTCATCTCCCGCCGCTTCTTCTTCCAACTCCTTCGATAATTTCACGTAAAAATCGACTATCGGTAGAGCTTCGCTAATCTTCCATTCGATTATTCTTCTGTTTTCGATTTCAACCACCACGATTAATGAAGCTAATTTTTTGTTAGAACAATTATCGCAAAAACCACGAAGAAATTCTTCCATCATATAACAGGCGTGGTTGGGAAATATTTCCTCTTCCGACGAATAACCGAAAATCAATTCCAAAGTCTTCACCCCAGTTTTCGCTACCAATCGCCTTACACGAGCGCTGCTAATAACGGTATACGCGTGGGAATGATTCAAACGATCTCCAATTTTTTCCAAATTAAACAACGTTGAAGTTTTGATAATATCCTCGATTTTGTTAAAATCAACGGTTATCTCGGTTAGTATCTCGAATGGAGGAATAAGAAGTTTCCGCAAATCACTCGAAAAATCAATTTGGTCGATTATTTTCAGCTCTTTTATATATTCCAAATTTGATTTCTCGGCCAAAACGCTCGGGCATTCCCTCGAACGAGGGAAGGGGCTCTCGAGCATAATCGGGTCGTAACTCAACACCGTTTCTGGACATCTGCATATTAGTTTTAAAGCGATTAAATTCGGAAACAGGATGGAAATATTTTTAATCATTTCGAGAAAGACGTCGTGAGGGAGAAGGTTGACGCCCGTATTAACAATTTCTAACCTCTCGACACGAAATAAAGGTTCATGGGGTTTTTCTTTCATTACATCGGTTAAGTTTATAAAGGTTTCGTACTGATCAGAATACAAAATCAAAGATTTCAAGCGTTCGTACTCGGTGCTCATCGTCCTAATAATCTCGGCGGTTATTGCAGCCGCGGAGACGCCACCGGATAAAGCGTCAGGAGCGACCATATACTCGGTCAACGTCAGGGTTATCGATTCGGTCGTTGGGTACGGCTTTCGCGTCGCTTTTTTGAGAAAGCTTAGAAAGTTCGTGGAAGATTCTTTTTCGTCGTCAGAATCGAATAGCGATAGGAGAAGGTTGAAATTTAAATCCTTCGTTCCGTGTTTTTCGACCAAATAATCTAAAATCAATTCGTATTCCGTAGAAAATTCGCTGGAATCAAAAACATTTTCGTTGTGCGCAGTTTGAAAAGACGATGTTTCAAAAATGACCTTCATCGCCAAATCTCGCAGATTCATCACTTTCTTTTCCATTTTGGAATAAATGTAGAGGATTTCGGGTGTGACAAAAATAGATTTGAAGCGGTGATTCGGTATGTTCAGCGACGTTACACCTCCCAATGATAAAATAAGTGAAGCATCGACTCCCTTTTATTAGCAAAAGAAAAGAAACTAGTGAGATGAGTAATTTATTCATTTATTTATTCATTACTTAATTTTTTATATTTACCTTATTCTTTATTTTTTCTTAGTCTTAAATCATCATAATCATCGTCGATAAAAAAAATCGATTACGATGATTTAAGACTAAGAAAAGAATTAAGACTATTAATTGACAAATTAAATTCAAAATATATAGATTAAAAGCTTGCTCTTTTTATGATTATTAGGCATAACCTAATTTAATAAAATAAACGGACTTTTATTTATTTAATATTTTTTTTTTAATTTAGTTTCCCTTAAATTCTATTGTTACTCGAGTGAATCTATAAAAATAATTGCGGAATCTGGTACTTCGCGTAGTCCAGTAATGTTAAACGGGTCGTAACGAAGTAATGAAACGAGACCGCGGTCGCCTATTTTGATCCGTCGATCAGTTTTCGAAGCGGCTTTAGATATCGAAAAACAAAAAGCGGATTTAAGGTGCTTAGACGCCCTTCGTAACTTTCCGAGGGTGACTAGCCTCCTAGGAAACACTTTGAAAATTATCGTAAAAATATCTTAATGGTTCCCTCTTACGTCAAGAACGTAGCAAGAAATAACGCTACTTTTTACTTCTCGGAATATGTGAAAAAATAATTTTTTCGGTCCTTATGGGACTTTTTTTTCGAGTGAAACTAAAAAAATTATTGCGGAATCTATTACTTCGCGTACTCCAGTATTGAGTTTTTTCGAGTGAAACTTAAAAAATAATTGCGAAATCTGGTACTTCGCGTAGTCCAGTACTGTTAAGCGGGTCGTAACGAAGTAATGAAACGAGACCGCGGTCGCCTATTTTGATCCGTCGATCAGTTTTCGAAGCGGCTTCAGATATCGAAAAGCAAAAAGCGGATTTAAGGTGCTTAGACGCCCTTCGTAACTTTCCGAGTGTGTCGAGCCTCCTGGGAAACACTTTGAAAATTATCGTTAAAAAATCTTAAGGGTTCCCTTTTACGTTAAGATCGTAGCAAGAAATAACGCTACTTTTTACTTCTCCGAATATGTGAACAAATAATTTTTTCGTTCCTTATGGGACTTTTTTTTCGAGTGAAACTAAAAAAATTATTGCGGAATCTATTACTTCGCGTACTCCAGTAATGTTAAGCGGGTAATAACGAAGTAATGGATCGAGACCGCGGTCTCCTATTTTGATCCGTCGATCAGTTTTCGAAGCGGCTTCAGATATCGAAAACTAAAACCGGTTGTAAAGTGATTAGGCGCCCTTCGTCACTTTCCGAGGGTGACTAGCCTCCTGGGAAACACTTTGAAAATTAACGTAAAAAAATCTTAAGGGTTCCCTCTTACGTTAAGATCGTAGCAAGAAATAACGCTACTTTTTACTTCTCTGAATATGTGAAAAAATAATTTTTTC
>JABUQX010058559.1:0-2500 GCA_015478945.1 Trachelipus rathkii
CAAAAACTAAGGGGGGACAAGTACGACGGTTGCTGCGCAATCGTCTGGCGCACCCTTTCTTCGAAGGGGTGCCAAAATCAACCTCAGGAAACAGTTATTGACAATAATCGATACAGTATCGATACACAAAATAATCGGATACATTTTTTAACCGATATTTCTGGACGATAGGCCTTGTTACTAAACTCCCCACCACTTGCAAAAAGTAAACATTAAAAACACTTGGCAAACAATCAAAATAAAACAAAAATTCCAAAATAATAAAAATGAAATTTAAATTACAACTTGAGAGAGCAATTTAATAAACTTAAAAAGTTAAATTAATAATATATTAAAAAAAAAAAAGACACTAGAAGGACAATCACACACGACTTCACATCAAAAGCGACAAACTATATAACTCATATATATATATATATATATTATAATATATATATTATATATCATATATATATATATATATATAATATATATATATAATATATATATATATATATATAATTATATATACTATTATAATTATATATATATATTATATATATATATATATAATATATAATACTAACAATTAAACCGCAGTCCAATTTGTATAGATAAAATAACTCCTTGAGTGAATCTTCACTTACCAGGATTAGATCCCGGGCCGCTCGCGAATGGTATGCCAAGCGTGGTTACCCAACCACGACAAGCCTAAAAAGATACGTGAACTTAAACCTATGAAAGAAGTGCTCTATTTCAACAATCGGAATAATGGACCGCATATGTCAGGACAGATACCTCAGCCAAACGCATCTCCGCTTGCACTCGGTCAAAGGTAACACAGGACCCATGTAAGGAGACCACTCTAAATCGGAGTATAATTTGTAATAAATGTAAATACTGCCAATTAAACCGCAGTTCAATTTGTTTAGATAAAAAAACTCCTTGAGTGAATCTTCTCTTACCCAGGATTAGATCCCGGCCCTCGCGAACAGTACGGGGGGGGGGGGGTGCCAAGCGTGTTTAACACTCAACACTGGCAAACTAGAAAAGATACATGACCTTAAACCTAATGAAGAGTGGCTCTATTCTATAGAATAAGGACGCGCCATGTCAGACAGTACCTCAGCCACAGCATCTCCGGCTTGCACTCGGTCAAAAAGGTACACAGGTACCATGTAAGGAGACCACACTCTAAATCGGAGTTATAATTTGTATAAATGTAAATACTGCAATTAACCGAGTTCAATATGTAATGATAAAATAACTCCTTGAGTGAATCCTTAACTTACCAGGAATTAGATCCCGGGCCCTCGCGAACGGTATGCCAAGCTTGTTACCACTCAACCACGACGGGAAAGTAGCTTTTAAATCTTTTAGATTTAAAAGCTACTTTCCCTTGCCTCTCCAAATTTTATGGAATCCCCAAAACACATAAACCCAAATACTCCTCTTCGCCCCATCATCTCTAACATAGATTCGTCCCCTATAAATTATCTAAATTCTAAATGGTTAGCTAAACAACTCTCACCTCTTGTTGGACACATTTCCTCATCACATATTACCAATTCTGAAGATTTTATCATCAAAACCAGAAACATCAACCCCACACTTCCACTCCCTCGTAAGTTTTGATGTAACTTCACTCTTCACCTCTGTACTTGTCCCTTTAACCCTTTCACTACTTTCACGTTTTATTGATGAAAATAATTTCATATTACCTTGTCCTTTTGATATTTTAAAACAATTAATCCTACTCACCCTGGAACATAACTTTTTTGAATTTAATAACACGTTTCTGAAACCAAATTCTGGACTTAGTATGGGTTCTCCCCTTTCTCCTGTATTAAGTAATATTTTTATTTAACTCCTTGAAATTTATTACATATTTCCTAACCCCATCATGACTAATGTTACTTGGTACAGATATGTAGATGATATTTTTGCATCTATTCCTCCCAATATTAACAAACATAACATTCTCGATTTCCTCAAGACTTTTGAAGCGAAAATTTCAATTCACCATTGAAAACTTCCAGAAATAATTCCCTACCATTCCTTGACGTTCTTACAACCTGGTCAAATAATCTCACTAATCTCCAATTCTCTGTTTACCGTAAAACTACTTACAATCCAAGTTACATACATTGGTTTTCGTCCCATTCAACCAACACAAAAATAGGAACACTTTCTTCCTTATTCCTCAGAGCTCTAAGAATATGCTCTTCCTCTTTCCTACAATCCAAATTTGATTACCTTTTCTCTATTTTTAACAAACTTTCCTACCCCAACTTCATTATACAACGAGCACTTAAACTAGCAAAAAAATCCTTATATCAACCGCACACTCACAACTACTCTAAAAACAATATTTTTTTACCCATTCCTAACATTCCTCTTAAACAATTAAAAAACATCTTACCAATAATTTCCAATCTTTACCCTCTTACAGGAAATCTACCCCTCAAGCTTTCTTAGACCTACATAATCGACGCCACTACCCATACCCAATGTGTATTAT
>JABUQX010058559.1:5000-18247 GCA_015478945.1 Trachelipus rathkii
ATTTAAATTTGAATATATTATTTTCATCTCAGGTTGGTACAGGTTGGAAAATAGAGCCATGAAATTTGCAATCGAACTAATTTAGAGAAATCCAACTGACCACTCCAGCAATTGATTCCTGTGTTTGGTGGACCTATCCAAGCTTCACAACTTCAAAACTTCTATCATTCATTGTCCAACTGTCACACTCCTCTTAGCTCCGTGAACCTATTCCTTCAAAAAATGACAACCATCTTCAGAAGAAGTGAGCAAATCAAAAGAACATGAAATCGTTGATCCTGAATCAAAATCAAATGCCGAGCGTTTTACGTCGAGATTCATGCAGTTTAATATGTTAAATGAAAGTGTGAAAGTCGCAAGTCAGAGAAAACGTCACCACTCTTTTTCAACTTTTTTCACAAGGCATGATGGGCTTTACTTTCGCTACAATGCGAAAGATTTGTTTGAGACACTAGGAATGGCTTATAACCAGTGCGATTGGCACTTCTTCATTTATAGCTCATCGAAGAGTCTCAAAGCTGTGCTACTTCATGAAGGAAACATGTAGCCATCACTTCCTTGGCTCACTCGGTGCAGCTCAAATAGCAACACAGCTGTGTGAAGCTATTATTAAGTGCTTTGAAATATGAAGAACATAATTTGGAAGTTATCAGTGATTTCAAAATTATAGCCTTCCTTATGGGTCTCCAAAGCTGCTTTACCAAGTTGTCATGTTACCTTTGTCTCTGTGACAACAGGGACTTCTCAGAACACTACCAATAGCAGGATTGCCGACAACAAACTAAGTTCAGTGTACAGAGGAACAACGTCAAATGGGACTCTCTTTTAAACTCCCATAAAGTACTGTTTCCTCCACTGCACATAAAATTAGGCCTCATGAAACATTTGTGACAGCTCTACATAAGGAATCTTCAGCCATCGTCTACCTGCAAGGGTTCTTCCCTAAGCTGTCTCACGCAAAGGTCAGAGCCAGTGTCTTCGTCGGACCACAAATAAAAAGATCATAGAGTGCAAGGAATTCCCGAAGAAACTGACTAGGACAGGAAAGGCAGCTTGGAACAGCTTTCTTGCAAAGGTTTGTAGTTTCCATTGGAATCAAAAGGCCAAAACTACTGCAAAATGGGCTGCAGGATGTCCTACAAAATCCATTTCCTTGATGTTCATCTTGCTAAATTTAAGGAGATCATGGGGGCATACTCAGAGAAGCATGGTGAGCGATTTAACCAGGATATTCTGGACTTTGAAGGCAGCTACCAAGGATCATATAACAAAAATATTATTGGACACTATATTTGGTGGTTGATTCGTGAATGCAACTTACCATATAAGCAGAAATCCAGAAAAACTTCTAACATTTATATATTATGAGGTCTCTCTTGTATAAACTAAAAATAAATAAATGTTACATCTTATGTTTATGTCATTGTTTCTACTTTGTGTAACCAAGAATGATAATTATATTCAAAAAATTTTAAAATAGTAATTGGTAAATTTGTGAAATATCATTATCCTATTCACAAAAGCAAAGTTTGGAGGATTTATTAGCTATTTTCATACCTACTAGGCATAACAAAATAGGAAATTACAGTATTAGTAGGGATCACAATTTGGTCTACATGTTATAATAAATTTATCCCCCCTTTTAGAGAAGGTTGAGAGTTTTTATCCCCCAAATACTTTTGATGATGTAACCTCATTGTAGACGAGGTTACATACCAGTGACTCATTCTTAGGGGGTTTCGCGCCCTCTTAAAGTTTTCTTTGGCAATGGGCTTCTTTGTCCCTGGCAATGGGGGTTAGAGAACTCGTACCCATTTGAAATTTGGTACACTTATGGGTGGTGGTGTCACCTGTTCGTAGACCAGGTTATGTGGGGTTGAATTCCTCGATGATGGATGCAGCCCCCTTAAAATTTTAGGATCCCTTTTAAGGTGATTAGAGAGTTGGTATCTCTCTGATTCTTGAAACCCTTACATTTGATGACGTAACTTCGTCATAGGTGATGGTGTTATCTCGTCGTTGACGAGATCACGTATCCTTGCACCTCCGTAAGGGGGTGCCACCCCTTCAAAGTTGTTTTCTGGCTAGAGCCTTATATAATGCTAGGTTTTTTGCAACTTCTTGGCAATTTTTTCTACAGGGCACCGTTGATCAAGTCATGTCAGCATTTGACTTGGTCAAGACACTAACCTCGGAGGGGAGGAGTTGGTGGATTTTTTCCCATGTCAACACTGTAAATCAATGACGACGGTGTGCTTTCTTCAAAGGGCTGCTACTCATTTCCAAGGGCGGCGGAGCGTTTTCGGAGGCTCTGGAGCTTCTAAATGATTGGAAATCCAAGTCATGTCAACAATTGGCTTAGAGTTTTCCCATTGGTGTAATATTTTGATGTTTAACATGTCAAATTACGGCTTTCTAAAGTCGGTGAGATCATTTTCGAGAGCTTAGGATCTCTTAACCGTCAGTAATTCTAAGTCATTTCGAGAGTTGACTTGGAATTCCATAAATGTTATTTGACTTCGACGTTCGAGATGTCATCTAAGGGGTTTCTAAGGTTAACGAGACCGTTTTTGACGGTTTAGGATCTCTAAAATCATCATCAATGTCATGTTGGCAAATAACTTGAAATTCCCCAGACGTTCTTAGATTTCGATGGCTGAGATGTCAACCTAGAGATTCCTAAGGTTGTCGAGACCGTTTTCGACTGTTTCGGATCTCTAAAGCAGCGAGAAATCCTAGTCTTATCTACATTTGACTTGATAATTTACATTACGTTGGTATATTTTTGAGATAGTGGTATCAAATTAGGGGTTTCAAAGGTCGAAGGAAACATTTTTTAGCTGAAAAAAAATAGCCTGAAAAAAACAAGTAAAATCTTGTTTTTTTCAATTTTTTTTTCAATTTGAGTGGAATTTTCGCATTTCGAATTATATTAGTAAATTTTAAGCAAAATCTGCCTCTAAGTTGGTCTTATTTCCTACAAGGTGGAAGGAAGCCCCTGAGTTTGTGTTCAAAAATTTTTTTTGGTTTTTCCATATTTTTATTTTATATTCTGGAATTTGATATTCATATCATTTTGTTTGTGGTTTCATTAATGTTTTTTTTTACTCTGTTTTAAGCTTTCAGTAACATTTTTATCATAATTAATTAATCAGAATTTAGAAAATGCCACGTGCAAAAAGTCGTGGGACTGTTCTTTTTAAGGAAACAAAAGGTAGCAAAGGCCCCAATGAAATATAACTTTTGTTGTGTAGACGTTGCAAAACTAGTAATTATTGCTCATAATCTAGAACTAGGAAATTCGAAAATTTGCCAACTGAGAGAGATGATAATGCTAAGGCAGCTAAGCTTAAAGAGTCTGTTCACTGCCTGCTCCTTCACCACTGTATTCGTCACACGATACTTCAATAAGACTGAGGTATCAGACTTATAGTTCCCTCAAAATTAAATGTGGCTGATCACACTGATGAGCCAGTGGATAATGAGTTTGAACAGTAGTACAGACAGTAGTCAGTACTCAGAGTGACTGAGGTCTGTGGAGTGGGGACTAGTGATTAGTGAATCAAAGGGCGATATTCAAAGCAAATATTTAATTTAGTCATATCCACAATCATCCTCCTCCAGTTTACAATCTTGGTATAATTTAATTTTCAATATATTATTTATTATTTCAATTTGCATCCTTTAAGTCACTTTTGAGTTTTGTCTCATTCAGAATCATTACTATATACAATTAATATACATTGATATTTAAAAAAGTAAATTTATAATATATGATATATGAATCAATGTAAAATATTCATAGTTTAAATTATAAGTAGAAATGCCCCTACTAAACAGCAGTCCTACAGCTACAAACTATCTGTGAGATTGTTACGAAAATAAAAATTGATAAATATAAGAGAAAGGTGTTCTGTATATTTTATATAATCATTAGTGGAATATTTGATTAATTTCAAGTATCATTAAATATTTGAAAAATGAAATATCTCAAGTGAATATCAGATAATAAAAATTACTATTTTGTAAAATAACTAATGGACAAAAACGAATAAAATTTAAAAAACGAAAAAATGAAAAAAACACTTTTATTGTATCCAACTGTTCTATTCCCTCAGCTAATAGTGGGGTAGTCAGATTATTGTATGGAGTACTTATTAGTGACAGGGGGATAATAAGGAAATTAAAGAAAAAAGCAATGCCATCCTTGATATAAGAAAGCATGCATTCATTAATAAGGGTTGTTAAATTTTTGGAATAGTCTGCAGAGGAGGTTAATTGAGTATGACTCGACTGCAGACATTTAAGAAACAGGGTTAGATTCCTTATGGATGGGTTGGGTATCATATAATATATTGTACGAAGCCAATTGGCGGGTTTTTAGTATAGTAGTTATATTGATGCTAGATGGCATGTGTGACCTAACTTAGTTATTAATGCATTTGGATGGTTTGGGTATCATATATATATATCATTAGTTTGACTAAGCCAAATTGTGGATTTGTAGTTACAACATTTTGACAAACCCTAGGGTGCTTGTGGATTTATTGCATGAGCATGTTTTGGGTAGTGGGTTGATGGGGAAGTCTCGATTAGGCCTCATGTGGCTTCTTGACTGCGTCCTCTATATTCTTAATTGTCTATAAACTTTCCATGCATCCATGTAATAAAATTTCACATTTATGCCAATATTTAAATTTGTTAACTTTGGTTGGTTTTCCTAAGCCCTTTCTTAATATGTGTCACAAAATTGTTTTTTTAAGATAACAGATTATTTGCTATTCAGAAGAAGACATAAACAGTGAAAAATTATAATTATCAGATTTTTTTTAGAAAATGTATTTATAACCTTCTGTTAATTACATATTTATAATCTTTATTATAATTGTAAAGATAGTTTCTATAGTTACTAAGGGACCAAATGTGTATGAGAGCATATTTTACAAAAAAATAAAAAATTTTATTAGATTATAGAGAGAAATTTCAGAGAGGTGAAAAATTGCCAAAGTTACCCCATATGACAAAGTATTAGAGGTAAGGTATATTATTTATAATTTGATATACTATATATATATATACTATTTATATATTATAATATATATTATATATATATATATTTATATATATATATATATATATAATAATGAATATATATTATATATATATAAATATATATATATATTACATATTATATATATGGTAAAGTTTACTTTTCTTGCACGAAAAGTTTCATATATATAATATATATTTATTATAATATATATATATATATATATACTATATATTATATATATATATATATAATATATATTATATATATAGTGGAGCATTAACAATTTATACTACAATGGCTACAGGGAAAATGAATACATTTATTGGAAATCCTGGTAAAATTTTTAGTTTAGAAAATTAAAAAAAAAAAAAAAGTAAAAAAAATTGTTAATAATTTAAGTAATATGAAATAGAAACCTATTAGAGACTTTTTATACGTACTCGTTAAAAATATTAAGATATTAAATTTGTTTTGTTTTTTTAACTTAAGAATACCCCAAGGTATACCGCACCGATGGCAAGAGTCGGGGTCTCGGCCTTCCGGGGACTACGGGGTAGGACTTAATCCCCTTCCGGGGAGGGTCTCCCGGAACCTGCTTTGGTATTTGGGTGTCGCGGGGGTTCCTCGCCCCTCCCTACGGGGTATGGAAACGTTCCCCTGTCGGCTTGAGCCCCCTACTTTTTTTTTTTACAAAATGTTACAAATAATATATATATATGATATATACTATGTCAGCTGCTCCCCCCCCAAAACAAAATAGCCAATTTTTATGCTTTTAATTTTTTTATTTTGTTTTGTTTTTACATTTTCCAGCTAAAAAATTTTACAAGAATTCCAAAATGTATTCCTTTTCCTGTAGTATTGTAGTTTTTGAGATATGGATTGTAGCTCTTCTAGAGGCCTGGGCCACATATTATATATATATATATATATATAATTTATAATATATATTAAAATTATTTATATATATAATTATATTATATATATATAACTATATATATAATATATAATATAATATTATATATATAAAAGTAATATATATAGTTATCTACTTAGTAATATCGTCACTTAATCTTATAATCGTAGTGTAGTACTATTTATTGGGCATTGTTTGTTATTTTGAATTTCTTCTTCATTAAATAGAATTCTATTTTTAGTCTATTTTGTTTAAAAATGCTCGTCAAGGTGAGCATTGGTCTATTGCAAATATGTTATTAATCCATATTTAATATTTAAAGTCACTACATCAAATTTTTAATTAAGTTGCAAGAAACAATAAAAGACGGACTTCCTTGCATGCTCCAGCTTTTAAACTGGACACTCTTTGTTTACCTGCCTTAAATTTACATAGAAATGAAATATTGATAAATGCAGAAGAAGCTTAAGCTCCAATCGATTTTGAAAGAAAAAACATCGAATTGGTGGGACCGCTGGTGCAATTAAATCGTTTATATATATATATATTGTGTATATTAATATTTTATATATATATATAACGGATATATATATATTAGTATTTTATATTAGACTCCTATATAATAATATATAATTATTATATATATATATATATACTTTTTAACATTTATATAGTAAGAATCTATAAAAAAAAAAAAAAAAATTGGGGGCCTTCAAAAAATTTTAGGTGATAGAACTCATCCAAATTTATTTCATAGAAAAAATATAATGTTGACCCGAAATCGATAAGGTCCATATATTGTGCGCAAAAAGAATGGAACATCTTTGCCATTATTGTTTCTGATTTTTTTTTATTCACTTTATTACATAGTTGAATTAATGATTCATATATCATTTTAAAGGAAATTCATGTGATCTATGGTAATGGTAGTAATATTATGACAATGTATTAATTTCTTTAAAATTTATAAAACAAAACCTTTAGTTGAGAAAACAAAAATTAATAATTTAAGCTTCAATTTTCAGTAAAATAAATTGATCAACCAGAAGCTTCATTGAAATAATACCTTCAAAGGCGATTTATGGCAAGGCTATAAGTTATGTTATATCATTTAACTCCGATATCACATAAATTGTATTTTTTTTACTATCTGATGATACCAGATAGGGCTATAGGCAGGGGAATGAGACACTGTAATCAAGCTTTCAAACCAGGATGTACCACACCACACGTGCTATAGCAAAATTAGTCTCATTAACCATAAGCACAACAGTTTGTGTATTAAGAAGATATAAAACAACCAGAAAAATTGACAAAGAAACAAGTTCAGGATGAAATAGAAAGTCAACAGAGGGGTAAGATCTCACATTGTACAGAAAATCTCTTCCTCAAAGGCAGCTTATAAGTCTGAACCATTTGAAATATTGAAACAAAGTCAAACAATGAATTCTATAAGCACAATAATAAGCAAGAAGAGAGCCTCTCAACAGAAAGTTTGCAAAACCTGAATTTCTTTGCACAAGCAATAATAGACCAATGGTCAAAGTTTTATTTGGTGACAAATCAACATTTTGTGATAACTAAAAAAAACAATGTATGCAGCATTGGAAAAGAAAAAAAAAGACAATTATATTTTACCAATAATTAAGCACCCTATTTCTGTCATGGTCCAGGGATTAACGTCAGCCACAAAAGTTGGTAAATTGCATACTGCATAGAAAACAATGAATACCAATACTAATCAATATCTACATATTCTAACTAATAAGATGATTTCTAGAACTAAAGATACACTTGGGGAAGAAGAATTTATGTAATTCAAGATATGTCACAATGGGTTTCCTATGACAACTGATATCCACATGAATTGGCTTGAGCCTAGGATAGAGTCAAACCAAAATCAATAGAAAAAACTTAAAAAAAAAACTCAAGAAATTATTCTAAAAAAAATAATCCATCTATAAAAAATTGAACAAAATCAACAAATTATTAAAGCTTTTCATATTATTGAAAATGACTTACAAAACTTAAAGTATGCATTTTTTACATAATAATTGGTTATCAAATTGGTATCTTTTTGGTATCCCACTATCTCTATCAATATTAGGCGAAGAAATTTATATGCTCTATCACCGTCATATTTTGTAATCTGTACATGTGACTTTATTTTCATGAAAAATTTCTAAGTTCAAAAAAATTTCTAATTCAGAAAAGTAGTAAGATTAAGTTTTATTTTTTTTTCAGAAAATTATTAGTGGCAAGCTCTGGCATAATTCCAGAAGCTGATATATCTGTTTCTCAAAAAATTTACTTAACTTAATTTTCTGAACTTTAGAAAATCTATATATCAACTTTTAAAAAGTTTTTATCAGAAAAAGGTATAGTACAGAAGTATCTACAAATATGTTACCTCTTTCCCGCTAATATATATAATATAGTATATAAATATATATTTATATATATATATATATATATATATAGTGATATATATTATATATATATATAATATATATTATATCATAGTATTATATATAAATATACTATATATATATATAGGATAGAAGCCGGGGATAAGTGAATATTCCAGGATAGCGGATACTCGGATTCAGAGCTGTGAATTAAAATCACGGATACCGTATCCGGATCGATATCCGGCAGTCCTGTATTAATACCAGTAATTGTAAAGGTATAAGCACAGGACTCCACAATATTTCTGAAAAAAATTCTGATCCAAAATCAATAATATTCGATATTATATTTAGAGCTTTTATAGGTTTTTTAACTTAAGGATATATATTATAAACTGTTGGTTGCAATTTTTATATATTATATTAATTATCTATTATTTATATTTTACACTAATATTATATATATATCAGGAGATGGCCAAGGGATCTTTTGACAGGAATTTTTTTCTGAAAATATGTGGAGTTCTGTGCTATACTTTACCCCGGTATATCTATAATATAATATATATATATACTAATATAATATATATAATATATATATATAATATTATCTATAAATAATATTACGATATAAGATAAGAGTTTTGGCTCAGTTGGGTTAACAGGCCAGAGCTTTTGGTCTCAACCTTAAGAACAGATTCCCTCTCAGTATGTTCGATGTTCTAGGTTCGTGCAGTGAAAGTGACACTAAATAAATTTGTCGTTAGTAGATTTTTCTGCACATATTTTACGTATTGCAGTTTACGGCATTATTACGGTGTCTTACACTAATATCAATACATACACATACAACACCAAGCTCAACACATACTAACAGAAGCAGTCTATTCACAAACAATCACATCACTTCTCATGCTTCTCGCATTGGAAAGGCCGCTTACTAGGATGCGAACACGCCTTACAGTGGCAAGCATTCCGACTACGCGCGCTGCAGCAGGGATTGCTATCGGCCTAAATATTCCTGCACCTTGCACTTGGTCAGAAACCATACAAATACTTTTCCTGACCAATTACCTCAGGATTAAGAGGCTATGTGATAATAATAAATATAATATATAATAACTACTATATATACTATATATTAGGCTATATTGTTAATATTGTAGTATATATATTAAATATATAATATAATAGTATATATTATTTAGTAAATTATATAAATTATATATATAATAATAATTATATATCATATATAATATAATATATATATATATATATATATAGGCTATAATATATATATATATAATTATAGTATAATATATATATATATATATTATATACTTAAATATATATATATATAATATATATACTATTATATATTATAATAGTTACTACGTAGTATATACTAATATATATATATATATATATATATTATTATATTATATATATATATAAGCTATAACTATATATTATTATAATATACTATATAATATATAATTCATAATATATAAATATATATATTATATATTATATATATATATATATATATATATAGGGTAAACCTGGGTAGAGTAAAGATAAGAACGAACATTTTTCTAATTTGTATGTGCGGAATTCTCTTATATATTCTGTCAATTACAAATATTAGGTATTCAAGACTAGACCTTGGTGTATACGATGTTGTCATTAAAAACTTTTAAAAATTAACATTGCACTGAATATGAAGCAACCTTTTCCCCAACTATTAAAACGGTTGTTATTTCGTGATATCATCTTGGTCTTTGTGACTTTACCTTGCATAATTTTGTGACATATATACTATGATTTGGAATTGAAGGGGTGCACGGCCAAGTAACCTCGTCTAAGACGAGGATACCTTATAATTCTTCTATGTACTACCAAATTTCATCCTTCTACGTCAAGTGATCAACAGAGTTTGAGGGGCAAGCACCCCCTCCTGGGGGGTGCATGGCCACGTACCCTCGTCTACGGCGATGTTGCGTCACCTGCCTAAACGGGGTGGCTCAAGTTTTGAAGGTGAAGATAACCATGTTGTAACTCATCCGTTTACTAGGTATGGTGTGGTGCGGTGCGGTGTGATGCTGTGCGGACGTGTGCGTTCTACGGTGCTGTGCCGGTGGCGGTGTGGTGGTGACCAATTCCGGTAAGCGGTACTTCGATTCCTTACTCCGACTCCTATCTCTGACTCACTTCCTTCATCTGAGCCCGATCATCCGACTCCTTATTCTCCACTTCTCTTATTCATTTCTTTATATCTTCTTCAGTCATGGTTAAACCCCGTTCCGGGGGGTCCCTGGACTCCACGATTCACCGAAAATCTCGGCTTTACCGCGCGTACACCTCCATTACTCACCTTCCTTCCTCCTCTACTGCAACCTCCAATTCATCTCTCTACGGGCATTTCCATTTTAGGGGCCAGCACCCCCTAAAAGGGCTATCAGAGCTTTCGCAGCATCAAGTGAAACAAATTACTAATTTTGACTCTAAGATTGGTAAGCTAATAAGACATGCAAACTACTGGGCATAAATTTTTGGAAAGTATGTCTTAAAAAATCATTTAATATCAAATAAATAAAAAACAGAAAGATTTTGAAGCAGCATACCTCCTTTTTCTTTTTATTCAAAAATTTACTTCAATTTTGATCCCTATCTACACGATCGAAAATTGCTTGCGGCCTTCCCTTACGAAGCAAGAATTTTCAACCGAGAACCCTAAGCATTAAGCTATCGCTCAAAACAATTCTCAAATTAATTCTACACAAATAGAGCCATCGTAAGTAGAGCCAAATTATAAACACAGATTATCAAGCATTGGTTATTTCAATCAAAAGAGCATTAAAATCTGCATCGCCTGGGAGATTCAGTTGTGAAGCCTCAGCTAAATAAGTCTTAGGACCGTGAAACCCGGAGCGGGAAATTTTATGCCGGGGCTCCGGGGTTGCTCTAATTTGCGGGGCCGGGCCGGGGCCGGGGTTAGCTTAAATTAGAAATGTAAGTCAAAACACACTGAACGTCTTAAAATTAGGATGAAATTAAATAATATATTTCAAATGTAAATTAAAATAATTAACATTATAAAAAAGGAATTAAAATAATTAATTCAATTAAATAAATTATTTCCGAAAGAAATTTTAGATAAGAAGTAATTGAATTTTCTAGAAGAATATAATGAAAGTTGTATTAGAACAATTAATACCTAATATATAATATTAATATTATATATATATACTAAATTAGTATATAGTACTTATATATATAAATATATATATATATCTAATATAACTACTATATATATATATATTATATAATATAATATATATATATAATATATATATATATATATATATTATATATATATATATATAGTATATTATTTTAAGATTTATTTTGTCCTAGTGATATATTTACCTTAGAGAGGAAGCCTTGGATTCTTTTTTAGCAATTACGCTTTACTGTACTGTCACTTCATTTAATTACTAAATGTACACAAATTAAAACCATTGTTAAAGACAACACTTTTTTTTAATGAATAAATTTTAACAGGAAAGCTAATTTTCGTCCCCGACACGCGAGACCTATTCAGGCTTAAGGACTGGATTTTCTTTCTTGAATCTTCATCAGTTCAAGTGTGTTTCAGTGGTTCTGCTATTTCCTTCATGGTGTATTTTGAAATTTTTGATGTTTTCAGATATTCATTTTGTATAAATCTATCTTAACTTCACCGGGCTGCTTCTTCTTGTAGTTGTTACTATTATAATGCAAAAAGGTAGATTCAGAATTTTCTTTGTTTTTCTGGGGGAAGGAGAGGGAGCTTGCGGGGCAAGGGTGGGGTGGGGGGGAGGGGACTCTTATTATAGCAAATTGTTTGAATCGATTGATTCGTCAAATTATTTTTTTTTTGGTTTCTTCGGGAAAAAAACTCGCTTACGTGAACAAAAAATTTTTATTTTTCACCATCTCCCGAAAAGTAAAAAGTAACGTTATTCGTGCCGAGTGAACCGTGAGGTACCTTTTAAGTTTTTTTTTTAAACTTATTTTAAGTGTAGCAAAGAATCGCTCAAAGCCTATAGGAAAAGGGGGTCGTGCGTAGTTTTTATATATTATATTTTTGTTTAGTTACTCTAAAATTATTTTTCATTGAAACGGATTTCAAGCGGGAGACTATTAAAAAAAAATAATAAATATTAAGCACACTCGCCCTCGAAAAAAAAACTCGTTAAGGAAGAAAAATTTAATTTTGCAAATCATTTGCTGAGACGAAAAAACATACCTTATTTTGTGCCCCGATCGAAGCGTAGTGGGGACCTTTTAGATTCTTTACGTCAATATTTATATTAGGAATTGATATCAGGTTTTCACATATCATTAATTGTTTATTTTTCTATGTTCTGTTCTTAATTTTTTCCTAATTTTCATCATGACTTTATCTGTGACTTTCGTTTTTTTCCTCAAAACACGATAGTGACGTTTCGTAATTACCGAGATCCTCGGAGGGGATCAATCGCGGCCGGTTTCCTCTACGGCGTCACTTTACAATATAATGACGTTTCTCGATTACCGCATACAAACGACCTCGAACGATCAAACGCAATATTTTCAGGGATGAACTATCGTTAGCCGTATTAATTATTATTATAGTGCCGTTTATTCTGTACCGTTTATAGGTCGAAGGTAAAGTTAAATTCTAAAAAAAAATTTCAATTTTTTCCCGAGGTCGACTTTTTGAGATCGATTTTGATTAGACCTTTGATTTAAAGGGTCGATGAAGTCTATTGAACTATATACGCTTAACAGACGTTAAGCGTAAAAAAGTGATTCTAATCGCGGTAAGAGTGATTTATTTTGAGGA
>JABUQX010058560.1:0-14202 GCA_015478945.1 Trachelipus rathkii
AATTCCATTTCTTTCCATAAAGAAAATTTCTATACTTTCTCTATCAAATCTGACAGTGTAAATTTGCTTCTATTTTTCCCTAAATGGATGACATAACTTTGAAAATAACTAATTATGTGTGGGAATTGATTTATAAACTATTGTAGAAAATTCGGTCCGCGCACTATACATCGACCTTTAACCCTTATCCTCGGAAACTGAATACTTTAAGCCGATATCGTGTTTAAACGTTATTATCTCTTCTGGTATTTTTTTCTTCGTTTCCCTTACAACGATTCAATTCTGGCACATCCCTAATAGTATATATTATAGTATATATAAGATTATAGTATATGTCATCAATATAAATAAGAGTATATAATAATAATATGCATATTAATTGACATTATTATTCATTAATATTTTCTATAATACTTTATATTATAACTAATTAATTAATGATAGAATTATCTTAATGATATTTAACTGATATATCTTAAACTACTTTATCATTATATGTGATTTAACTTAAATTTATATATATATATAATTAATTAATATTTATATATATATAATAGTATATATAGTATATATATCATATATATATATATTATAATGATAATATTAATATATATATGAATAGGGATAGGAATCAGTAATTATACAAATACTTTTCTCATTATTGTGATATAACAAGTTATAATAAATAGTTTTATTTACTTCTATTTATATATATTATTCATCTTGAGTAACCGATACATATACTCATTTTCCTTATATATTCTCTTACCAAGCAAGATACAAGTTAAAGAATCACTATAATATAATACTATGATATATTACATTATTCTGAACACCATGTTGACAGTAATTTTGACGCAAGTTTTTTGCTTTTGTGTGTAGGTTTACCATTTAAAAAGAAGTGTGAATCCACCAAAACGCATGGATACCATGTGGTATGTGCCTATATATAATGGCTCGCACGGCAAGTGGATATTAAAGTAACTATAATTATGCAATGAGAAAGTGACCAAATTCTTTAGAGAATCGACATTCGGAAGAGTGATTATAAAAGATACATTTTTGCAAAGTAACAAATAGAAAATAGTAGAATTAGTTCATAAGATGAAATGTTGCAACGTGTAGGTGATTTTCCGAGCCAAAATGATGCACGAAGAGAGTATATAGTAACTATTTAATACATGATACTTGTTTTTATTTAACACATGCTAATTTTCTAATTTCTATCATGATTTTCTTAATTTAAAATTAACAACACACACGTTTGACACAGGTTTGATAACGCAGTTTCGATCACTAATACAGATCCAGCCGCTTTACCCATACAATACATTTCCTTCTAATAAAATAGTCTATTGACAGGTCATGACTTCATTTCTAACTTCCAAGGCATACTTTTAAGGTTCAGGGCCAGGACCAACTAAATATTCTTTTATAGCAACCAGATATAAACCAAATTTTTACCAAACAAAATGCTTAAGAAAAATAAAGACTATTGGGCCTTCCTATGGTTCCAATGGAAATTCAGATAAGGCTCCAGAGGAATATAGAGTCAAAGTATGTATATTTGGCAGCGTGAGTTCCCCCTCCTTAAATAGGAAATTATGTTATAAATACGCACGCACACTAGAAAACTACCAAAAGAAAAAGAACAAAGAAAATAGAAAAGATTAGTCGATATAGAGGGCACTAAATTACCCCAATAAACATATATATATATAAAATAATAATATTTTAATTAACAGTATTGTAAAATGTGGAACTTTAAAATCTGTTATAAATAATAAAAACTAACAATATATTAAATACAGTTTTTATAATTATGGGTTTTGAATAAAGATAAATTTAAATAAATAATTAGTGATTCAATAAAACTATTAATATTATTATATATTAGGAGTTTAGCAGCTAAATTATACAAATATAGTAGTAATATGTTTGTACAAAAAGTATTGCTATTCTGGATACTGGAAATATGAAGCTGCAATTGTAGTAAAATGTATATATAAAAATAAGGTACCAATTAGAACTTTACTTCTCGCAGCATCTTATGTGATGGAAAGGCATAACTAAAGTCCTTGATTGTCAGAGCAAAAAGCATCAGGCTTTTTTGATGATTTGTGAGGTATCAAAGAAATTATTTTTATAAAAGCTAGAGTAGATAAATAAAACGTAATTGCTAATTTTTATGAAAGAAAGAAGTATACACGGAATTAATAAACTAGGAGAGAGGCATTCCTAGTTGTTACGTAGTTTTTACCCAACTAATCATGAGATTAATGACTTGTCCCGACGTAGTGTTACAGGTAAACAGTAATTCATCAAAAGTCCACATACTGTAACAGCAAAGAAAACATATTCACAAATTATTAAGGTATGGTGAAAATCCGGTAGCGAGTTGCGGAACACCTGGAAAGAAATAGATCTGTGGATAGTTCATCTACCGACAAAAAGACTTTTAGTAAGTCTTATCATTTTTAAAACACTATGTAAAGTTATAGTAATTCTCGATGGCTAAAACACATTCACCCCCTAAAATTTGTAACTAGAACAGTTGCAGGGAAAGGGCATCAACGTATACATTAATTATATGATTTCAATCGATAGGCCGTCTAAGACTAAGGCCAGTGAAGTGTGACTCATCTAATCAACATATATTCGTAGTAATCAAGTTTGTATTGGTTTTATGGTTTTTGTGTTACAAGGATTGGGTGAGGATAAATATTGAGACTTAAGATTCCTAGATGGGATTATTTTTTTAAAGTTATATTATGTATATCTGAGTTTTAATTAATCAATTTTTTTTATCACTTTTTTTTTTGTTCAGAATAAAATTCCTGTTTATCTTATTTTTTTTTTATTTTTGTTTGTTTTTTCTATTTCTTTCTCACATTCCTCTAAGTTTTGCTTTTTCTTCTCTATTTTTATTTGGAACCATGTTTTCTTTTTTTTCTATTGTTTTTCTATTTTTATTTATTATTTTATATTTTTTTATATATTTTTTTCCGTAGTTTCGTTACGTCCTTATTTTTGGTGCTTTCTTAATGTCACTTATCGTAGTCACTATGTGACAGCAATCAGCTGCTCAAACCACCTGTCTAGTAGAGGCTTGATCGAAGCTATGAGTGCGCCTTCGGATGAATCCGTGTATATTATTTTACATCCCTCACCTTAATCCCTTCAGAATAGGAAATCATAGTTTCAACTAAACCATACCATCCCATAGTCTAACTCACTTCACAATTCTGTCACAAACCAACCAAATTGGGATGAAATATTAACTGAAAATTTTAGAATCATCCTTACAATCAGCTAGTCTTAAACAGTTGAAATTCCTATCATTTAATAATGATATGCGGTCCGTTTCAGAACCGTGCAACAGTTCTAGGTTACAAATTTTGTTGATTACAACAATGTAGTGCGTTAATAATATAACGACTTCACTACTGTTTTTTACCTATATTTGAAGCGATTACTTTAATTAATTTTTATCGAGGTGTATCCTGTAAGAATTGGTGATATTAGATTGTTTCCCGAAAGCGTCACAAACAGATATTCATTGTAATATTCATTACTGGTTGAACGTCTTTCCAGAACAATTTAATAATTACGATTCACCAAAAATAAATAGTTTGAACAAATACAATACAATAAGCTCATATAAGTTTTCAATTACCTTTCCAGGACACATAGGCTTTCAGAGCAGTGGGGTTTCTGCCATTTATTATATTATTATTAATTATTAGTTATTAGTATTACATTCCTATTACTTATTATTATTATTATTATTATTATATTTTTTTATATTTATTTTATTATTATTAATATTATTATTATATTAATTATATTATTATTGATTATTTATATTATTATATTAAATAGTTTCCTTTTTAGCTTGGCACACTGCCAAATGAAGGGCTGTATTACCAATGGAATCCTTCTGATTGGGATCAGCTCCATATTGCAATAAGAGCCTGAACAGAAAATTTGTTTTTAAAATAATGTCTAAAACACATTGATAAAAGATTTTAATAAATAAACTTTTGGGTAATCTCTACTTATTACAAAATAGTTTTAGTTATCTCACTAAAAATAATACAGATCTTAAAAATTATTTCTTCTATTTAAAAGCCTGAATATTCAATTTATAAAATCATATGTAGCCATATTATTAATTATGTAAAAGATATGCATATAATATATGGCTACTTATATATGATATTCTCTGTCCATACAATGAAACAGGAAGAAAAAAAAAAGAAAGAGAAACAGGAAACTTTACCCGGTATCATGAGATATTACTGAGAGGTGCCTATCTGATCCATCCTCAGCTTAATGCTCATTTTACCTTATTTTAACTACCCAAACAGACGATTGCGAGAAGATTTGAGTCATTTTACAATTTTTTATGTTTCCTCCTTTAGTGGAAAAAGGCAAGAGATTAACATAAAATCCTCCAAATTTTGAGAAGCATTCCGGATCTGAACCAAATCAATATCCAACATTTCACGATACACGGTTTTTTGAATGCGTACAAGTCGAAGAAAATAAGGAAAATAGAAGAAATAAAAGTGTTCCAGGCTTTATCAATGGGTATATTAAAGAATGAGATTAGCGTTAAATCTGGGATCAAAGAGTTGAGCAAAGGCAAAGGAAGAAGAATGAGTGTGTGTGGAAAGGCTGTTACGCAAATCCTCCTCATAAGGGGACGTATGTTGATAAGAGAGTTCAGAAGAGAAGTTCCCTTTGTAATAGCTATAGTATGAGGAGAGTAATACAATAGCTGATCTGGCAGAAAGGGGAAAGAGATCAGAGATTCAAGAAGGTGAAAAGACCCAAACTCCACCCTTCAAGCAGCTTGCTTGAGTGGTCACCCCAGTTAAGTGATATATACAAGGACTCCCGACACCCTTATAAAGGGTAAGCAACTAGAGTGGTACGAAGAAAATCTGATGGCGTCTCAAGACACCCAACCTCTTAGAGGCTTGCTTAGTAAAATACGCCACTAAGATCGGGAGAAAAGGAAATAGTGAGAGGAAGGCTTGTGTTGTGGTTTTAAAGATGATGATATAGTTGTATGGAAGATCGTTTCGAATATTTAGATGTGGGAACTGAAGTCTTCAGGCACTGAAAGCGATCCTGAAAAATATCAAACCGTGAACTAAGTTTAATAACTTCAGTTTTAAAATATAACAAATGGCAAAAAAAAAATAATAGAAAAAAAATAGAAGAAAAGTGTGAAGAATTGAAAAGGTAAATACGAGTAGAGTAAATAATAACGACAATGTTCTTTAAAAGAAAGGATGAAAAATTATGAAAAAAAAGTAAAATGCAAACAAATAAACTGAACCAAACAAACTCTGATAATTTCCGACTTGAGAAATCATTTTAAATAACTATTGCAAGAAATTTACAGACAAAAATAAAGCAAAAATGTTTCAAAAAACGAGTATATTGTCCCAACATTTTAAACAGGAAATAATTTGAAAGTTTAATAATAAAAAATAATTGAATAATGATAATAAACTTTGGTATAATAAATGTTATGTAAAATCTTCCAGTAGAATTCTTGGCCAATCCTGATACTGACTTAAATACAAAAGAATAAACACCACTGTTAAGAATTAAGATAACGTTTAATATTTCAACCCAAAAAGAATGAAATGTGAAATATAAAACCTACTATGAGAATTTGTCACAATAAGATATTACACTTACCTTACAACATCTGTATACCCCTTCGAAGCAGCAATGTGAAGAGCAGTTCTATTTTTTTCGTCAACGGCCTTAGGATCTACATTTTCTTTTAACAGTAGCTCTACAAGTTCTACATTATTGAGACTAGCTGCCATGCGAAGTTTTTTCTCTTCTATAAGAAAAGATGGAGACGGAGTTGCCATTTTATTATATTTTATTAAAATAAAGTTAATTAATGGAGATGAAAAAGTCAATGGAGTAATATTGTTACCTGATTTTTCATGTTTTATAATAAATTAACTAAATTAACTAAATGTGACAACAGGAGAAATGATTGATATATGAAACATGCCCTAAATAAAAGTTATGTAACTGGTCCAATTCTACCTACTCTAAAAATTTCATAATAATCAGATGAACAGTAAAAATATTATGGAAAATTTTCAATCCTCTGCCAAATGATATTTTGGGATATCGTTTACAGGAGGCACAATCCTAAAACTGGTTTCAGTACACAAATAAATTGTGAGAGACTTTTTTCGAGTAACTCAAAATTACCCATTCAAATTGGGACCAGATATCAGAGGGTTAGGTATACAGAAAAATGCTCTAAATCAAAGTTTTGTCACTCGCTCAATTATACTTACTCTGAAAACTTCATAAAAATTGGATGTATAGTAAAAATATTAAAGCAAATTTTCAATTTCAATAATTTTTTTGAGTTCAACATTAATTAAACCTGTTCTAGTTAATATTTTTTGAATTTTTTAAAGCATTTTTAATGAATATTTCTTCAACATAATTTTCAATGCTTATACATATAAAATTATATCATGATTAAAGTAAAAATCTCTCAAATAATTATATTAACCTTATTACTGCGAGCAAGTTTTAAAGAATATCAAGATGAATAAACTTAAATAGGAAATCCATTCAAATATTAAAATTTCGTAAATTATAATGGTTCTATCATAAAAATAAAAAAATCTGTATTATTATACATCAGCTTGTTTATGTATACCCATTTGTTGCCTATAATCATATGAAAAAATTCAAAAGATCTTACACCGAATGTAGTTATTGTTAAGGTGTCTCATATGACCATGTATCCATAGAGTTTTGCTGAGTTTTCTGAAGAAAAAAGGACCCCCAGCAGCTATCCAATCCGAAAATATATGTATATATGTAGACTCACAGATGGTATAAGAAATTTAAAGTTGGCTTCCATTTGAGTCAAAATTAAGCACCAATAGTAACGAAATCGTCACTTCCCTTACAAAATTACATTATAGGAATTCCTTATAATCTGTTAGGGTTGCTATTTTCCCATGCTTAAAGCGCATCTTAGGAGCTTTGTGTCTTTGCCTACAGTAAACAACATATATAACAATTAGACACTTAAGTTAACTCACATGGTGTCCAGGTATCACCAGTGCGCAGAAAGAATGCAGGAATAGATTACATTTATTTATCCTTTTTATTTTTTTTATTATACAATGTGATGAAGGAGGGAGATCTTTTAGAATTAGATGACTTTAAATAAAATAATTAGATTGCAGCGCTCAAATATATTGTTAGTATTGTGTATCATTTTTATACAGAGCTGGTCTTTGTATATATTGCATAAAGAAATCAGATTATAGAAAATTCACTACGGGTATTCCCGTTGTGTTACGTTTTTCTGTGACAAGCCCATGATAAATATCTATCATTTAATCAAATATATTGCAAGCTTTTCTCTAAATCGTTGAAACTCTAATCACAAAAATGTTGATACGATCTACAATAAAATTTTAAACAAACTATATTAGTACATTTTTAACATTATTTAATTCTGTTTTATTCCAAATTCACCACCGAAGGGACTCCCATATTCACAACGAGGGCTAAGATTTCCAATGTTTTTAAATAAAAAGTTCACAGACCAACTCTGCGTTCTAGAAGGACGCGTCTCGTGTTCCACTTTACAATGAAATTATCGTGACTTAAAACTTTGGCGACAAGAACTACGTTCTATTACCAAGATTAGCCAGCAAAATGAACAACCCTGTAATGAAAATGGCGTAGAAATCCTATTAAAGAAAAAAAACCTGTAAAGGCAGCTACCGATCGATCTTAGCTTTATCACCTAATAAGAGTCGCGTAACTCAGAGTGCAGATCTTTGTCCTAACTAACGATCTGATACATAGAATACTATCGGCGATTTCTAACAAAACACACCTTACTTCCTTGATTCTGGCACATCGCGCATACATGTCTTACAAGACTGTTCTCGCTGATAAACTATAATGGCATAATAATTCATAACCATAAACACAATTAACCTCTGAGGAGCAACAGATCTTTATGCATACAGATAATTCTACATAAATCGTGGTTCATCTTCTCGAACAAAAGTTAAAACATCAAAGCTCTTACTTGTATTACCATCCTGGTCTTGTTCATAATATACAAACCACGTGATGATCCTATTTGAAGAATAGCCAGTATATCACTTATTATCTAATCAACAACATTACAATTATGTGGCACTAACGAATAATCGTAAACATCTACCGATCCTATAGTATTCCTAGTCTACTATTGCCAACGGATCTTACTATTAGTTAAAGACGTTAATCTTATATCAAGCAGTTGGTGAATAAACAAACACTTAGCTTGAGTTTGAGATTATAAATAATTTGAGAGACGTAGGTCTTTCATACTGATTAATAGTATGTTATTAAACTTTGGCTCTCTATGTAACTATCTCTACTATCATAGTAATGAAACAGTCAAGTGTACACTGCTAATAAAGGAAAAAGGAACAAGTCATTTTGTAAATTTATTTATTTAATATATACTAATATATAATAGATATATTATATTATATATAATTATGATATATATATAATTATAAATATATATATATATAATATATATATATTAAATATATATTAATATCATATATATATATATATATATACTATATATATTAACTATAAAATATAATTAATTATATAGATATATATATATATAAAATTTTAATATTATAAGAATGAATATATATTACATTTATATATATACTAATATATTAATTAATATATAATATAATAGCTATGTATAATATAATAATGTCGGTACTATACGCTATACATAATTTTCTTATAGTATTAATGATAATATACATTACTATGATCAATAGGTATATATATAATCGTATATATGTGTAGTTTCGACTCATCACTACTATATATATAGTATATTAATACAAATATATATAATATAAATAACACTTTAACGCTAAAATAACTAATACCCAACTATACGTATCCTAATAATCACATGTAGTGATATCACGGTATTAGCAGGCGGGAATTAGCTTTAACCATGTGCTTAGATTAGTGGACAAGGATACTATGCTCGGTTACGTGACCATTATTGTTGGTCAAAAGGCGGAGTGCACGGATCGATAGCGTCCGAGCGCTTAGAGAAGAGATTGATTAGGGAGACAGAACAAGATCTGACATTAGAGAAAAATATTAGGAGCGGTATGTATATCAAAACTCTTTACACACTAGAAACTATGGTTTACAATATATATATAAGACTTTTAGTCTATATTCTTGAGTGTATGGAGCAGAATATTCTATGGGATTAAGCGACTTCATGTTTGAGATGATAATAAAAAATTGATACTAGTCTTTATATAGTTGAAGCTTGTATGTAAGCAAGGTAAAGATTGGTATGGTGTAATGTTAATATTGATGAGTGTTATTAATGCCAGACTGGGGATATATTCATGTCTCCTTATAGGGTTCTATTAATTTTTAGTATTTTAATAAGTATGATGTTGAAGATTTATTGTATAGATGAGAAATGAATTATAGAAAGCTGGGTTGATATGGAGGGTGTTAGAGAGATGATAAGGATGAGTTGAGAGCGTGCAGTGACAGACAGATGTGTGCATTATTATTGTACACTGAAGATGCTTGATTTGATGATTATTTAGCGAATGTGGTCAATTCATGCTAGAAGAAAGTTGAACGTGGATTGGATTAGATACAGGAGTTTGAGAATGATGTTATGGAGAAGGATCTGTGGGATATTGCGAGTAAAATCTCTAATTAAGTTTACGGTAAACCGTCCGTCGGATTTCTTCATCCCGCTAGTCGAGTTCGAGGTGAGTCTGCGATTGTTTGTGAAAATTTCGCATGAGAAACTCCGACAAAATGAATGTCACAGGCAAATGTGGTCAACAAGTACATTATTTAAATATCACGCTTGTACCCTATGTTGTATTTGATAAATTTGGACATATTTTATATCTTAAAATAGTATCGAGACGAGAGATAGTATGTATAGAAGTATGTTCTTCAAATGGATTGTACGGTTGTAATAGTGAATAAAATTTATTAACAGAGTTATTTATAACGCTAATGAAATCGTCTCACTCACTGAGTCGCTACGACTTCTTAATACTTAATGTTAAGTTCTAAAGCTATAGAGTAGCGTCTAAAACTTTATAGGTTGTAAGAGTGTTGAAATAATAGTATAGATCTAAGAGCACGATATACAGTCAGATAGATCAAATGCTTTAGGAGCTGAATTAGTGTGTTGAGGAAATGAATTGATAATAATGAGAAATGCAACCAGCTGTAGTTGGTAAATTTGGTGTGGATGTGTATAGATAGGAGACGCTATAAAAGGGAGAATAAACAGATGAGGATGAATTCAAATAGTCTTTGATCAAATATTAACCAGAATAAGGGAGAAAGTTGCGGTTAGGTTAAGCTCGGTAATGTCAACATGGTGAGCTTATGCCGCCGAAACTAACCGGTTGGGAAGGAGCAAATAGAAAGTAGAAAATGACCTCAGCTAAAGAAATTCTAGGAAAGCAAGTTAACGTGAAGTACGAAGCAGCGGGTAAGACAACGGTGCCCTAATATACCAGTTAATGCTGGCTGTTATGATTAAATGGTTAAATTGACCGAGCCCAAGGCCGATAAACCGCTACTATTGATTGCCCATGATACCACAAGTGAGGTGTGGCCATCACAGTCTCCTAAACCCTAAAAGATGAGCATATTTCTGTGTTTTAACTGCATAGTGCCAATAGATCCTCTTAAGACTGACCAATCATTCTTTCTGTTAGGATATCATTAGGGTGAGTCATAAAAGAGATTAGCCTGAGCGTTTTAGATGCTGTTATTTTATAGTGCTACCTACGTCGATGCATCTTCTGCGCTTAGATACTTGTATTATCGACTTACCCTGCATATGTCGCGTAGCGATGAGTGTACCCATGTGCTGTTTAGGATAAACTGTATCACATTGAGAAAGTTAATTATCTTCAAGTAAAAATCAACTATCATTATACAAGCTATAATTTTTATTAAAACAGGTTTCACAAACCTTAAAACCAAAAGCTCAACAAACCTTACAGAAACTCATACAGCATACCAAGACAGCTGCAACGTTTGTAAGAGTTAACTCACTACAAGAGCAGGTTTTTTTTTCGCGACGAAGCGGTACACACCTCGTGGGTGAAAGAACTTCGAGAGTGGTGATACTTGGAATAATTAAACAAGCAAAAAGAAGGTAGCCTCCTACGACCGTACACTACTTAGCCATGAGAGTCTTACTACAGTGTATACAGGAGCGCGGAAGCAGGTAGTCCTTTAAAGAGAGGAAGACTTAATATGAGCGAGGAAAAAACTATCGTTTGGTGAGGGAGTGATTTTCACAAAGAGAGATGATAGTGTACTTGCAAAGGAGTATAGAGCACCGCTAAACTCATAGCTAAGGTCTTGAATTTTCAATATAATGCTCATCACAAATATTACCCATGCATCAAATGAGCAAACACCCCTTGTGCTACCTAAGAGGTATATATAGATAAGTATAGGTCGAGCCTACATATAATTACTATATATACTAAATACATATATTATAATTATAAGTAGTGTATATAGCTATATATCGCAGATATCGGGATGCGAATATATACTGGTCATACATCCCTCGTAAGCATCTGCCTTTGTTACTACAGTACCTATATAGTAAAGACGGATAGTGAATCAAAGTTCACGACCTGACTAGGGATTATACAGAGGTCAAGGTACAGGTTAGAAAGAGTAATGAGGTATTATAGTTTACTTATCTCCTGCTAGCAGTGTAAAAAAATCACAGAGAACATCACGCCAATGTGGTGAAAAAATACTCAACTCATACAATGGTCGATTAAAGCCTTCTTACCTAATAATATATTGCGGGAAATGAGTATAGGACTTATGTCTGTGAATGTTATAGAAGTATATTTACGTTCTCGAAATACATATACATCTACACAGGAAGTCCCTGACTGTCTATTTGAGGCGCTCTGTCTAGCACAGGCCAGTCATATGTATCAAACTCATTTGTAGAGAATGTACGAGTGTTCTTCAAGAATTAAAGATATTAGAATTGCGCTTGAATTATACAGACCAAGAGAAAAAGGCGACAAGTAATATATATTATCCACAGGATATGAATGATGAGCCTTATTCAAGAGTCAAGATTCTAAGCTATCAAGGATAATGTTTGTACAAGTTATGTTTATAGAAGTAGATATATAGATAGAGAGCAAGTCAATCACACAAAGTCCTCGCCTCTAAGGAGAGCAGGATAACAATAACCAATCCCGTCTGCAGATTCCGCACAAGTTATCGTCACACAACTGATGTCCCTACAGCGAATGCGTCATCATATTCAGTCGTAACTTTGTCTCTGATATTTGGAGGTATATATACATTATAAGGAAGAGGGATTATAAGATCTTCATGAAATGACCTGCTGAATTGTCACCGGTTTTAAGGATGATATGTACATAAAGCTGGTTGTTTGTAGCGACCTATGTAATAATCATTTAATCATGCTATGTACGTCGCGAGAAGTCCTCGAGCCATGAAAGAGTCTTCTCCAACTTATACAAATCTTTGATCACGAGCACCCAGCAGTACTCCCACACATATACATAATTTCATACAGCAAGAAACCTACCAATACGTTAATTTTGCTGTCTGCACTGCACTCACCCAAACACTTTACAAGCTTCAGCCCTGATGAAAATACTGATTCATAAGAGAAATTAAGCAAATGTTAACAAATTTTTGTTTATTCTTAGCACATATAAAAATTATAAAACATCTGATTCTTTTGAAATGAGGCTTAGAGCTTATTGATGATTAAAAACTCCGACTCGCTTATAAAACTGCGACTAGGCCCTGATAACATTCACGTGACAAACAAGCTGCATATTGATACACTTAATTTTCGACAATACTTGCTTATGGTTCGTACGTTTTAGCGCACGCGACGCTTTTAGTCTTTGATCAAAAAACTGTCTTAACAAAATCTTTCGAAATAATGCAAAACTAACAAGACGTTGAGTTACAACAAATCAGGATATAAGATAAAACAAATAACAAAATTATCAGAATATATGACCCTAACAAAGACAAGAAATATCATGTCGCCTACATTGTGCAACTTAAATTAGGCCCGAACACGACAGCATAGAGTGTAGCCGATTGCAAAGAGTGGTTCCACACCACACCACAATGTGCTGATTTTACCAAAAATCAATATAAAATATTAAAAGAAAAATCATATAGTGTGTTAACTGCCGTGACGTGCGCAGAAGATAGAAACGAACACTTCTGTGACGGACTCTCCAGAGTGAAGGTCAAATGTAGCCTCACTTACTTGAAAAACATAGAAAGACAAATATCTAGGAGCCTGTCACTTCTGTGACGGACTCTCCAGAGTTGAAGGTCATGGTAGCTTCACTTGCTGAAAACATGAAAAAATGCAGAAAACCATGCATTATTAGGAACAACAGCAGCTTCAACAGCTGCAGCTACAAGTCCAATTGCAGCAACGCAGCAAACAATTTCAGAAACACACTACCAACAAGCTAACAGCTGCAACAGCCAAATTAGCAAGAAACTGGAGAGAAAATTGAAAAATGGAGAGACATCAAAAGTCCAGGACAGAAGCAGCTCAAAGAAACCATTAGAGAAGAAATGCTAAGGAGAATAAGAAGACAAAGAAAGAAAAAAAACAATCTTTGAATGATATAATTTTACGTGAAAATGATATAAACAGGGAACAAAAACAGCAAATGACATGAGAACCACAAGCTCGAAAAATATTAGGAAAATAGGAATGACAGAGTTTGAAATTGTCAAGACAGTAAGGCTAGGACGAAATATCCCCCTTCCAATGAAACCAAGACCCCTTTTAGTCAAGAAGTGGAAGGTGATGAGGAAAAGTGAATATCTAAAGAAAGCGAAAGCATTAAGGAATAATCAAACACTACCAGAGAATATACATAAATCCAGATGACACAAAAAGAAAGGAAGAGGAACTTCTTAGGAAAACCAGAACAACAAGAAAGAACAACAACAATGGGAAACCAGCGAAGCAGCAATATATAAATCAGAAATAATCAACAGTTAAGAATAGAATACACTAAAAATAAA
>JABUQX010058561.1:2500-5000 GCA_015478945.1 Trachelipus rathkii
AGATTAACAACAAGAAATCACGCACAGTAAACATTAAAAACGGTGTACCCCAAGGAGCAATCCTATCCCCTACACTCTTCAACCTATTCACAGCAACAGAACTACCACAACCACAAACAGACCACATAAACATAACAACCTACGCTGATGACATCACCATAGCTACCACACACCAGGATCTAAAGACTGCATCTCTTTTAACCCAACAATATATCAACCAAATGCAAACTTTGTTAACTGACAATAGAATGTCTGCATCAAATAGCAAATCCTCCATCACATTAATGGCAAGAGACCGCCAACTCGGTACCACCAACCCCCCAATCTTCATAAATAACATTTTTATCCCATTAAACAAAACACCTAAAATTCTAGGAGTGACACTGGATACACACTTAACATTCTCTAAACACATAGAAAACATAACAACATCAGCAAACAGGAAATTAAACATCCTAAGAACCATAGCTGGCACTGACATCAAAAATAACAAACAGATATCCATCACCATATACAAACAATTCATCCGCCCATCATTGAACTACGCTTCACCAATATGGCATCCGTTATTAACCAAGGGAAACATGAAAAAACTCCAAACAACCCAAAACAAAGCACTCAGAATTATAACAGGATGTACACTAACAACACCTCAACAACACTTACACGATGAAACAAAGATACTACCCATAGACAAACACCTAGAAATGATAGACACCCAATTTTACGCTAAAACACAGACACCACAACACTTCTGTCACAGGCACTCTCTAACCCCACTAAGCACAGTAATATAACCTCCGTCTTCCTCACCCTTATTATATAAACAAATCGTAAATAGCATCCAACCCCCACAAACCAACATCTCATTTTCCAAACAAATGCGCACTCACCAAACAGAACAATATCTAAGAAATCGACAACCAAACAATATACTAAATGAACACCCACCAGAAATGGCACCCCAATTTAACTCCCTTCCTATAACCATCCAGTCATCTTTAGCCAAATTGAGATGCAGCCACCACCCAAACTTGCAACACTACAAAAATAGATTCAACATCAACCAAACTACCTCAAATATCTGTACAAAATGCAACCAGTGACCGGAAACTGGATTGTACTTCTAGCCATCATCACAGAGCAACCTGGGAAATCACAGCACTAAGCGATCTATGGAGGAGGCCGGTGGTGGCAGCGGAGTATCTTACTGAGGTGTGGCCACTCTGAAGAGGGTGCTCAGGGGAGAGAAGGAAGGTTAGGTAAAATGGTATATATATATATATTATATATATATAATATATCTTAAGGATATCTCCTTATATATATATATATATATATATATATATATATATATATATATATATATATATATATATATATATATACAGGGTGATTCAAAACCTCTGCGACAAACTCGGAGGGGTGATAGAGCAAACGATAAGGAACATTTATTGTTAAATAACCTATGTTGTATGACGCTTCGTTTCAAAGTTACGGACAATTGAAGGTACACTAGTTTATGTTGTGTGACGCGTCGCATGTAGGTTACCGACGATTTAGGTTACTCAATTTTAATGTATTTGTGCGTGCGTACATGTGTGTACGCTTAACGTCCTTCGGACACGTGGCAATATCCTTTACCTTGCCAATTTATCGTTGCATTCAGTACAAGTGTAGGATCGATTCGAAATGGATCACTACCCTTCCCGAGTTAACGACAATAATAATGTGTTACGGGTGTCTTTGGGCGACACGGAATTATGGAAGAGAGCGCCTCACCTCATTGTACCGGGATACGGTTTTCCCCACAGAAATCACTCCCTCACCACACAATGTTTGCTCGCCTTCATCAGCGCCTCCGGACTAATTGACCCTTCGTCCCGGTGCCTTGGTGGCATGAACCTCGTAATATCGAGGACTCTGCGTTTTGAATAAGAGGTGCTTGAGAGAGTCTCCAATCGACCCGTCGACTAGGCACACGCGCCATTGCCCGATACGCATGGGTTAAATCAGTTGTCCTGTGGGTTCGGGTCCTTGCAAAGAGCAAAGCTCCATGCTACCACTTACAGAAGGTACAATGAACCGGCCCAAAGACTTCGCACCCCGTGTGCGTTTGCCCGGTGGTTTCTGCAAACGGAGCATTCGGATAACCGTTTCTTTCCTGCAACATGTCCTTGTTACCGATTGAGGCGTGCTTCACACGTGGATTGGTCTTCTTCATACAGCAGAAATCAGCCCATATTTGACGAGGACAATCCCTGCATCTCAATGTCATCAGAGTTCACGCAGGCGACATTTACCGTAAACATTTTCTGGGGTGGATTCTTGGGGATTACTGCTGGGACCTGTTATCATTCCACACCGTTTGGATGGACCTACGTACCTGCAACTACTCCAGAACATCGCTTCCGCAGCTCACGGACGACATAATACGCCCTTGCGACCCGCAGAGACATGTGATTCCAACATGATGGCGTTCCAGCCACCAAGTACGGGC
>JABUQX010058562.1:0-2500 GCA_015478945.1 Trachelipus rathkii
ACCAGAAGAGATTTTTAAAAGATAATAGTTAAATTCTTTTTTTTCATTTGTTTTAGTTTTAGGTTTTAGACAAATTTATAATTGCCTACAGAATACTGATAGTATAGTTATATAGGTTTAAGTTTTATTTTTCCATTATAGAGCTTATTTAAAATTTTTGGCTTTTTTTTTTTTTTATTGGTGACTTGGTAGGGTGTTTAGTGTTTTTACTTAGATTTTTACCATTTTACTATTTTATTTTACTTTTTTTTTTTTTTTTTTTTTCTTTTTTTATTCGTAATGTGTAGGGGTGTATAGAGTGTTAGCGCTTTTTTTACTTTAAGATTTGTTCATGATTTTTACATATTTAATATAAATTCGATTTTAGTTTCTTAACATTTACGGTTTTAAATTATTAGGTTTTAGTGTGTAAAAATTTTATACCTGATTTCGCCTGTTTTGTTTTTGTTTGTTGTTTGTTTTGTGGTGGATGTGTGTGCATGTAGGATGGCAGATTTGCACAGGCGAGGGCTTTCTATTGACTTTACTAACATCCGTGGCTTGCAATCTAAACTGCATCCGTGGAGCACTCAGCCTGTCGTTCTAACTCTAGCCCCGTAAGCCTTTGCTCCTGTCGAGAGGGACCGAGGGATGGCTTATGAGGATTCATCCTCTAACTCGTTTATAATGTCCAACTATAACTTTATTTCATAATTTCCGTCTAAAGGTTGGAGTATGTGCCTATGTTAACATAACCACTCCTGTAACACGTCTCGTGAATCTCGATATCTCCTAATTTCGAATGTTCTAATATGGCTTAAAATCTTCTCCCTTCCTAACTAAGCAGACACAATAATCTTGTGCTTCTGCTACTGCTCTCCTATAGAAAGCAGATTTTCCAACTGATCCTTTTTTGAAAATATCTTCCTACTCTCACGAAGGACTGTTATATCTTTCTCATACAAATACTGAGGTCCCTCTATTTAGTGATTTCAATGTACACAACACTGAATGGTTGGGGTCTCTCATACCGATTTAGTTCGGGGAGGATGCCGAATCAATTCAGCAATTCCAACGATCTGGACAACTAATTAAAGAACCCACACACATTCCGGATCGTCCTAACAATTCTTGAACACTCTTACCCTATGTTTCACTCACTAGTTTCTTCTCCTTCTTAAAATACAACTTTCGCTCATATCGGTAAATCTGACCACCAACCTTATATCTCTTAATTTTAATACTTCTCTCCACAGCTCCATCCTGCCATATCTCGTTTTTTATGGCACTTGATCGGCCGATTGGGGGCTTTGCCGTTGCTTCTAACGCTAACTAATAATCTGGAATGACTGCTTTGTCTCTCTGTGATGCTTCCACTTCTGCCGATATAGGTGGGAGCTGTAATCGTTGATTGCGGATGAGCAGGTTTCATCTCCTTCTTTCGACTAATATCTTTCTCTCCCTCATAAGCCCATGGTTCGATCGTGCCTTGTTCTCTGGCCATTCAGTCTAGACAGTGCGTATCTGGAGTGGAAAAATTCTCGTTCCCTATCACTCTTGTTAATTTTCATTCTGCTAGAAATCGTTGCAGGATACTCTTCGACGGCAAAGCGAGCTTTCATCAAAAGAAAGTGCGCTAACCTCGGTTCTCCTACTGACAAAACTTTCTGGCCTCTTGCCAAAAACATCTCTAATCAACTTTCTGTATACTCTTCCAGTTCCTCTATTCGCTCCTGAATGTTTTCTGACTTGCTAATGTCTCCAATCTGAAGGCCAATCTCTTCGTACTCCGATTTTCCTCCTAACTCAACCCTGGACGATTCTGGCATTCCTCATCCTCCTCCTTCTCCTCTCAGGTGTCCATGCCCTTTGCCTGTGGATTACATTCGATCGGGTGCACGGGCTCCTGAAATCTACGAACGTTAGGAAAGCGGGTGGCCCTGGCATGGCATTCCTCCCCAAGTTTTGAGGGAGTGTGCTTTCCGTGCTGACCCCGCCCTCTCGTTCACTATAGTTCGCTATGTCCAATACTAAACACTTTCCCACAGTGTGGAAGCACGTACAAATGTCCATCCGATTCCGAAAAGAGGTAAGCGCGCTCTGATCCCTCTAACTATCGCCCTATAGCTCTCACTTTGTTCTATCTAAGATCTTTGAAACCCTTCTCAACTCTCATTTCTTAGATCATTCTGGAAACTCATTCACTTCTTTCCGATCGCCAGTATGGCTTTCGGCGTTCAAAAGGTCTACTGCGATATACTTTCCTATAACATTACTGATTTAATGCGTTTCGCTTAGGAACTACGGAGACTTGCGTGTGGCGCTCTGAACATATCCAACAGCAATTTGACCGGCGTTGTGGCTACGTTGGTCACTGCTCTCAAGCTCCCTTCATTTGGTTTCCTCCTTCACTTTGCTTACTTTTGTCTAGTTTTCTCTCAATCGCTCAATGTCCGCTGTTGTTTGAAGGGGGGACTTCTTCTTCTTTTTCTGTTAATTGTGGTGTTCCTCAGGGTTTCTG
>JABUQX010058562.1:5000-7500 GCA_015478945.1 Trachelipus rathkii
ATTTTAAAACCATATAAATTTATATGTATATTGAATTATATATATATATATATATATATATATATATATATATATATAGCATATATATATTATATATAATAATATAAAAAAATATATATATTATATGTATATATATATATAATATATATAAATATATATATATATGTGTTGTTGTGTGTAAATACTGCTAATTAAAATTCGCAGTTCATTTATATTAGATAAAAAATCCTTAGTGAATCTTCACTTACCAGGATTGATCGCCGGGTCCTCGCGAAACGGTAATACCAAGCGTGTTTACCACTCAACCATAGACAAGCTAAAAAGAACGCGACTAAAACCTATGAAAGAGTGCTCTATTCAATAGGAATAAGGGACCGCCTATGTCAGGACAGATACCTCAGCTACGCATCTCCGCTTGCACTCGGATCAAAGGTAACACAGGACCCATGTAAGGAGACCACTCTAGATCTGAGTATAATTTGTATAGATGTAAAGACTGCAATTAAAACCGCAGTTCAATTTTATATAGATAGTGTGTTACCTGTTGCACCCAGTGCAAGCAGGAGATGCGTGCTGAGGTATCTGGTCCTGAACAAAGGTGGTCTTATTCCTAATTGATATAGGCACTCTTTCATAGGTTTTTTCCCTGTGTTTCATCATCTCAAGTGTTGGTGGTAACACGCTTCACTATAACCTTTATTGAGGGCACCGGGGATCTAATTCCTGGGTAAGTGAAGATTCCACTCAAGGAGTTATTTTATCTATACAAATTGAACTGCGGTTTAATTGCAGTATTTACATCTAATACAAATTATCTCCGATCTGAGTGGTCTCCTTACATGGGTCCTGTTACCTTTGACCCGAGTGCAAAGCGGAGATGCGTGGCTGAGGTATTTGTCCTGCCATAGGCGGTCCTTATTTCTATTGAATAGAGCACTCTTTCAAAGGTTTAAGTCGTGTATCTTTTTAGCTTGTCGTGGTTGAGTGGTAACACGCTTGGCACCGCCGTTCGGAGGGCCCGGGATCTAATCCTGGTAAGTGAAGATTCACTCAAGGAGAATAATTTATCTATACAAATTGAACTGCGGTTAATTGCAGTATTTACATCTATACAAATTATACTTCGATCTAGAGTGGTCTCCTTACATGGGTCCTGTGTTACATTTTGACCCGAGTGGCAAGCGGAGATGCGTGGGCTGAGGTATCTGTCTGACATAGGCGGTCCCTTATTCTATTGGAATAGAGCACTCTTTCATAGGTTTAAGTCGCGTAATGTTTTTAGCTTGTCGTGGTTGGAGTGGTGAACACGCTTGGCATACCGTTCGCGAGGGCCCGGAATCTAATCCTGGTAAGTGAAGATTCCTCAAGAGTTAGTTTTACTCTATAACAATTGAACTGCGTTAATTGCAGTGTTTTACATCTATCACAACTTAATACTCCCGATCTAGAGTGGTCCCCTTTACATGGTCCTGGGTTTACCTTTGACCGAGTGCAAGCGGAGATTGCGTGCTGAGGTATCTGTCTGACATAGGCGTCCTTAATCCTATTGAAATAGAGCACTCTTCATAGGTTTAAGTCGCGGTATCTCTTTTAGCTTGTCGTGGTTGAGTGGTAACACGCTTGGCATACCGTGCAAGGGCCCGGGATTTAATCCTGGTAAGTGAAGAATTACTCAAGGAGCTAATTTTATCTATAATATATATATATAATTATAATATATATATATATATAAAATTAATGAATTAATTTTATATCTGTTATTTATTTTATATATCATACATATAATATATAATTATGTTCTAATATTTTTTATTTTTTTGCATATTTATTCGTTGGAAATATTTTAAAAAAAAAAATTCCCCCATTTAGGGGGCTCGAGCCGACGGAGGAGGCCGAGAGACCCCGACTCCTGCCATCTTTGCGGTTTACCCAATGGTATTCCTTTAGTTAAAATAATACCAAAGTGTAAAGGGAAGTAAAATTATTCTTTTTATTTTTAATAAAAGATACCATAGGGTAAACGCAAAGATGGCAGGAGTCGGGGTCTCTCGGCCTCCCGGTGGACGATGGGGGGACTTTGTCCCCCCTCTGTCCCCCGTCGGCTCGAGCCCCCTAAATGGTGAAAAAAAAAAATTTTTTAAAAAATATTTTCAACGAAAAAAAATGCAAAAATGCAAAAAAAAGAAAAAAAAAAGAAATTAAAACCCCTCCTTAGAATTTTCCGCTGATTCCAAATATGCAATTTGGTTTACTGTAGGTGCTGCCGTCCTCGAGTTACATGATGTCAGCTTTTGACACTCTGATCCTATATATTATTATATATTAATAATATATATCTATTTTACGAATATATATTTATATTAATAATATATATATATATATATATATATATAATATAGTATTATATTTATGTCATTTATATATATATATATTATATATATATACTATATATATATATTATATATATATATATATTCAAAATAATTGTTGTTTTCTTTTT
>JABUQX010058563.1:0-2500 GCA_015478945.1 Trachelipus rathkii
TCATACTGTAGGTAATGCGACCCATTCATGCATATTTCAAGCTTTGAAGTCATTTCCGAAAAAAATTCTGGAAGTTGATACAACAAATGTCAAAAACATGGGTTTTGAAAAAAATTAAAAAATTTCTGAAGAATGACTACAGACACAGAAAAAGACCCACTCTAAAACGACGTTTTAGAGGGCAAAAAAAGATACAGTTTGGTGTTTATAGGGTCAAATTCGCGCTGATTCCGAATTTTATGTCCATTTTTAGGGGGGTGAAAAAATTGGGGCTTAGCGTGAAACCGAATTATTGGATCGTTTCCCATTTTTAAATAAGGCAAAAAGTTACGCCAAAGTAGATCCTTGCTAGGTTAGGGCATAGGGTTACTGCATCGTCGATCCATATAGGTAGGTTATAGTTTACTGCATCGTTCTATCCAATATAAGGTAAGGTTTCGGCTTCTTAAGACCTCCTAGGTTTTCAGTATGCTAAAGTTTTTGTTATTTAATTTTTACACCAGAATTAATATATAAAAAAAAATCAATAAGGACAGAATTTTACCCCGAAACATTATTTTTCCCCTACCTTAAATTCTTTCACGTTTTAACACTAAAAAACATTTTCTTTCTCATGCAAAATGTACGTTTTCGCTTAACTTTAATTTATTCAATTTTTAAATATTTTAAAATTTCGTATCTTTCTAATCATTCATTTTAATTTATTGTTAGTATTATATATTAACAATATATGAAAAAAAAAAAAGTACAAATAAATTAACGGATCCATATAACTCACAAGGTCCAATGTAGCTAATTAACTAATGTTAGAATTTTGTTTCACACAGTTTAAGGAAAATTTTTAAAATGTTTAAACAATATAAACCCTAAAGTAGATCGTAACGATTTCAGGTGCTGGGTGTTTAAGGCTTGCAGGGGAAGTTCCCATGGGTCAAGTGCGTGTTGGGTGTACCCTCTTTCGTTCCCCCTCCGATACTCCTACCCCCCATGCCATAACTATTTAAACTTCAATATCATTGTAACAGTTCAATAAGACCATGACCAATAATTTTTTAGAGCGGATAATTTTCTAGCTATCACATTATACTGCACTCGGAAAAAAGTGGAGCTACAATTGTGATATATGGCCAGTCTTCCAGATTTAGCTTGACACCTGTATTCTCAAAAAACTTCAATAACTACATCAAAACTGTATACATTTTTGAGATCGGCGAAAATTTTAATGCAGGAAATAAAAAAAATATTTTATTAATTATAAATTACATCCTTAAATAAAATTAGTTAAAATAACATCTTTCGCTTGGCAGCAAAATATTAATTAAAAAAAAATAAAGGCCAAACTATATATTAGGCTTGTTGCCCATCAAAATTTACGTTTTCTTTATATCATTTCTATATTTTAAGGTTAACTTTAAAAATCATGATTTTTATATCTTTTTCATAATTAAATTAAAAAAAGCTGTTTTTATATTTTTAAAAATTATTCCACCAGCACTCACGGGTCGGAGGGGTACGGGGGGCGGAGCCCACCGTAGATTATCGTTGTGTGCCATGTATTTACGTTAATAAATAAAAAAAAAAAATTTTTTCATTCCATCTCATGCAAGCTGTCCTTTTCAAGATATCTGCCGAGACTAATGTCGGGGGTTCATGTCTCAAATTTGGGGGAACGCGAAAATTGTCGCACATCAAAACATATTTACTATTTTTTAATTTTTTTATTACACTTCATTGTATTTCTTTATTTCTATATTTACTACATGCAATTAAACATCGTTCCACTGATTTCAAAAATTGTTATTCAGGGTTAATCATGTTTAGTAGCTATTATTTGTGTAGTTTAAGGTATTAAGGTGTCAGCTTTTAATTCTGGAGAGCTGAACCGTGATAGTATATATAATATATAATATATATATATATATAGTATATATATATATATATATATTTATAATATATATATATATATATATAGAATATTATATTACTATATATAATACAAATATATATATATTATTATATAATATATATATATATATATATATATATATATATATATATATATATATATATATTATATATATAAAATAGATAAGATGAGATTAATAGAATAGACTAGATGTATATATATATATAGATAATATATATATATATATATATAATATATATATATATATATAGTATATATAAACAAAAAAATATATATTTATTTAAATATAATAATTTTATTATATTATTATTACTATTACTATTATATCCATTATCAATTACAATTACTAGCACTATTATAAATTATTATTATTATTATTATTATTATATTTATAAAATGGGTAATGTTAATAAATCTTGCCTAGATCTTAGTTTTAGACATTCTCTCAGCTTCTATATCTTTTCGTTTTTTTTTTTTTCCCAAAATTGAAAAAATTTCAAACATTCCAGTGGAAAGTAATGGGTTTATTATTATTATTATTATTATTATTATTATTATATTATTATATTATTA
>JABUQX010058563.1:22500-25000 GCA_015478945.1 Trachelipus rathkii
ACGGTTATCTGGTTCTTAATCCTACTTTGTCCATATTCCAACTATGATTGTTTCAATATTGTTATAAAATAAATACGAATTGGACTAAAATTATATTTGGATTACCAGACTTTGATTTCTTCTAACTTTTCTACTCTGGCTTCTCGAGTAAGATTCTCCGCACCTCCGCCATTAATTTAAATTTAATATTTCATTACCCCATCCTCCCAAATGGAAAAATGATAAAATATTTAACAAATATGTATAGTTGTTGTGTGAGACATCTAAGGACATTCAGAGTTTTACTGTAGATGAGGGGTGACACTGACGATGTGGATGTCGTAATAATTTCATTAAAGCCGTTTTCCATTTTACATTTGTGCTAACGCCTCGATAAGAAATGCTAAATCCAGTTTTAGGCACATTTCGGGCAATAAATCCCGATTGTTTACAAAAATTTTGATCAGCTGTTCCAATTCCGCAATTTTTGGAATAACAAAAAAAAAAAAAAATACAAATCGGTTTTATATTACAAAAATTGATCAACTATTGTGAATGGATTTTATCAATTTGGAAGAAATTAGATTTAAAGCTAATTTCATTAATGAAACATTTATCAAATCAACGAACTACTAAGCCGCAAATCTTATTTGTTCATTTTTTTTCCGTTAGCATTTTCCCTAAAAATTCGGTAAGCAGGAAAAGACGCAAACTAACAGAATTTAGGAATTACTACTTTTCGTTAGCATTTTTACTAAAACTTTTGTCTAAAATTGACATAATCGAACGACTTTTTAGCAATTTCCTAAATTTCGTTAGGAAAAGTGCAAAATCGAAAACGCCTTTAATATAGCCCTATTACGATAGTTTAATTAATGTGGACTTGGTATGGTTTTCCAAAATATGTATTCCTCACCCTCTGATTACTTCACCATTATATAATTTGAAAAGTGCCGATATTTGTATGATAATTAAGTCACCGTTTTAGAAAAATTAGAAAGTTTGCAATTGTTTTAGGGGATTTGCTAATCTTGAGACTGTGGATAATAACTAATTATCCGGAATTGATCTTCATTGGAAATTTAGAATCAATACTTGTAAATGGAACAATATAATAATGCATTTCGTTCTTATTTGTATGATAGATTATACGGTTTTAAGACGTTAAAATATAATACTTTAACTATAAATATTTTATCAAGAACAAATAATTTGCGCTTATAGAGGTGGACCGTAGCAATTTTTTTTTCCTCCATTACGAAAAGTATTGGCATCAAGCAATTAATAGGTGGTTGGTTGCTTATAAAATCTAAGCATGCTTTTGTATATATAATTAAAGTAACATAAGAATCATTATCAATAAGAAAAAATAAAAATAAATGAACATAAAGAAAAATATGAACGGAAGTCAAAGTGATATGTGAGGTGCAATCGATAAGCCTATTTACTTCTTTCTGTACTTGTGTACCAAAAGTATAAAGAATTATAGACAGTGATTATTATTATTATTATTATGATTATTTATTATTATTATTATTATATTCAATTAATTATTATTATTTTTATTATTATTATTATTATTAGTAGTAGTAGTAGTAGTAGTAGTAGTAGTAGTAAGAATAAACTAAAATTTTAATTAATTTTAAATGAATTATTATTATTATTATTATTATTATTATTATTATTATTATTATTATTATTATTATTATTATTATTATTATTATTATTATTATTATTATTATTATAATTATTATGAATTAGATTATAGATTTCGAATAGAGATGAAATGAAAATTATTTGAACGTGAGAAAAAATTTTAATTTAAAGAGAGAAAAAGAAAAAATTTTTTTTTTACCAAATTTTTTTTTTTTTTTGCATAATTAATTTTTCATTTTTGGGAAAATTTTCGAATAATAAAAACGGGTTTCGATGCCTTTTTGGAAGCCGGTTTCCGTAATTTGAATTCCAAAATTCCACAATATATATATATATAAAAAGAATATAATTATAAAATATATATATATATATATATATATATATATATATATATATATATATATATATATATATATATATATATATATTATATAATATATATATATATAAATAAATATAAAAAAAATATTATATATATAGGCCAGCGTCCCGAAAGCAACATGCATGTAACTTAAAAAAAAAAAAAAAAAAAAAAAAAAAAAAAAAAAAAGCTGAAATACTGGTCCAAAGTTTGCCCTGAAAATGTAAAAAAAAAAAAAAAAAAAAAAAAAAAAAAAAAAAAAAAAAAAAAATTATATCTCAAAAACTACAATAGCTACAGCGAAAAGGAATACATTTTTGGAATCCTCGTAAAATTTCACATAAGAAAATGTAAAAAAAAAAAAAAAAAAAAAAAAATATTATTGATAATAATTATAGTAATATGTTAGAAGGCCTATTTAGAGACCTTTTATTGGTTTCTCGTTAAAATAAATAGACTTTCTATTAAATTTTGCTTTATACGGCACACTAGGGGGCTCGAGCC
>JABUQX010058564.1:0-14618 GCA_015478945.1 Trachelipus rathkii
AAATATAAATTAGCTTGACTAAGCTTTATCACTAAATCAAATTTGTAAATTTTCAACGGTTGTGCAAAGGTGATACTTCTCAAACACCTGCCGTAATTACCTAGGAGCCCAAATTATTATATGAAACCGATCTATACATGAATACATATTAAAACAATTTAGATTTCCTTGCTATACATAAATATAAATAAGCTTGACTCGCTTTATCACTAACATCAAATTGAATTATTTCAGCGTTTTGCAAAGAAGATACCCAAACACTGCCTAAATTCCTAGGAGGCTCCAAATTATTATCTGAAAACGGTAACATGAATTCATATTAAAACAAATTTACATTTCTTGGCTATTACATATAACAATATAATAAGCTTGACTACGCTTTATCACTACATCAATGTGGTAAATTTTTCACGTTTGCAAAGGAGATACCCTCAAACACCTGGCATAAAATACTTGCAGCCCAAATTTTATTATCTGAAACCGATCTAACATGAATACTAATTATAACAAATTTAGATTTTATTGCTATTACACATATAACAATATAATAAGCTTGCTACGCTTTATCACTACATTCAAATTGTAAATTTTTTTCAGCGGTTGTGGGCAAAGGAGTATGACTCAGTAACACCTGCCAAATTTACCCTAGGAGCACCAAATTATCTTATCTGAAACGATCTAAACATGAATACATATTTAAAACAAATTTAGATTTTCCTGCTATTACACATATAACAACAATATAATACATCTTTATTAGCTTTTAATCACTACATCAAATTGTAAATTTTTCAAGGTTGAGCTCTTCAAAGATGATAACTCAAACACCTGCCTAACATTACCTAAGGAGCCGCAAATTATTATCTAAACCGATTAACATCATACATATTAAAAAAATTTACATTCCTTGCTATTAACACATATAACAATAAATAAGTTGACTACGCTTTATCACTACAGTAAATTGTAAATTTTTCACGTTGTGCAAAGGAGATTACCCTCAAACACCTTCCCAATTACTAGCTTGCCAAATCTGGTTATCGTGAACCGATCTAAACATGAAATACATTATTAAAAACAAATTTAGATTATTCCATGCTATTACACATATAAGAATATAAATAAGCTTGACTACGCCTTATCACTACATCAAATTTGTAAATTTTTCACGGGGTGTTGCAAAGGAGATACCTCAAACACATGCATAAATTACCTAAGAGCCCAAATTATTGATCTTGAAGACCGAATCTAACATGAATGCAGTATTAAACAATTTAGATTTCTTGCCTATTACATATAACATATAAATAAGCCTTGAATACGGCTTTATCATTACATCAATATTGTAAATTTTTCAACGGTTTGTGGAAAGGGTGATACCTCAAACACACTGCGTAAATACTAGGAGCCAAATTTATTATCTGAAACCGATCCAACATGAATACTATTAGAAACAAATTTTAGATTTCTTGCTATTACACATATAACAATATAATAAGACTTGACTAGCTTTATCATACTCAATTGTAAAGTTTTTACACACGGTTGTTGGCAAAGGAGATAACCTCAGAACACGCTGCTAAATTAGCCTAAGGAGGCCCAAATATGATTGAAACCGATCTAACATGAATACATATTAAAACAAATTTAGATTTCCTTGCTATTACACATATAACAATATAAATAAGCTTGACTACGCTTTATCACTACATCAAATTGTAAATTTTTCACGGTTGTGCAAAGGAGATACCTCAACACCTACCTAAATTACCTGAGCAAAAATTAGTATCTAAAACCGACCTTACATAATTAGATATTAAAACAAATTTAGATTTCTACTGCTATTACACATATAGACAATAAATAAATAAGCCTTGACTACGCTTATACTACAATCAAATTGTAAATTTTTCACGGTTGTGCATTGTGATACCTCAAACACCTGCCTAAATTACCTAGGAGCCCAAATTATTATCTGAAACCGATCTAACATCAATACATATTAAAACAAATTTAGTTTTCCTTGCTATTACACATATAACAATATATAAGCTTTATCTACGCTTTATCCACTACATCAAATTGTAAATTTTTCACGGTTGTGCAAAGGAGATACCTCAAACACCTTCCCAAATTACCTAGTTGCCCAAATTATTATCTGAAACCGATCTAACATGAATACATATTAAAACAAATTTAGATTTCCTTGCTATTACACATATAACAATATAAATAAGCTTGACTACGCTTTATCACTACATGAAATTGTTAATTTTTCACGGTTGTGCAAAGGAGATACCTCAAACACCTGCCTAAATTACCTAAGAGCCCAAATTATTATCTGAAACCGATCTAACATGAATACATATTAAACAAATTTAGATTTCCTTGCTATTACACATATAACAATATAAATAAGCTTGACTAAGATTCTATCACTAACACTCAAGATTTTTGTAAATTTTTCAGAAGCGGTTGTGCAAAGGTGATACTTCAAACACCTGCGTAAATTACCTAGGAGCCCAAATAATTATCTGACAACCGATCTACATTGAATACATATTAAAACTTAATTTAGCATTTCCTTGCTATTACACATATAACAATAGAAATTAATTCTTGACTACGCTTTATCACTACTCAAATTGTAAAATTTTTACGGTTGTGCACAAGGAGATACCTCAAACACCTGCTAAATTACCTAAGCAGTCAAATTTTTGTCTGGAAACGATCTAACATAAATGCAATTAAAACAAATTTAGATTTTCCTTGCTATTACACATTTAACAACAATTAAATAGAGCTTGACTACGCTTTATCACTATCAAATTTGTAAATTTTTCACACGGTTGTGCAAAGAGATACCTCAAACACCTGCGTAAAATACCTTGGAGCCCAAATTATTATCTGAAACCGATTACATGAATACATATTAAAAACAAATTATAGATTTCCTTGGCTATTACATATAACAATACTAAATAAGCTTGATACGCTTTATCAACTACATCAAAATGTAAATTTTTTCACGGTTGTGCAAGGAGCAATACCTCAAACACCTGCCTAAATTACCTAGGAGCCAAATTAATTTCTGAAACCGATCTAAACATGAATACATATTAAAAACAATTTAGATTTCCTTGCTATTACGACATATAACAATATAAATAAGCTTTATACGCTTTATCATACATCAAATTGTAAATTTTCACGGTTGTGCATTGTGATCCTACACACCTGCCTAAATTACTAGGAGCCAAATTATTATCTAAAACTCTAACATGAACACATATTAAAACAAATTTACGATTTCTTGCTATTATCACATATCATTTTTAATATAATAAGGCTTAACTAGGCTCTTATCACTACAATCAACATTGTAAAATTTTTTCAGCGGTGCTCGCAAGGAGATACCTCAAAACAACTGCCTAAATTACCTAGAAGCCCAAATTATTATCTGAGCCGATCTAAGATGAATACATATTAAAACAAATTTAGATTTTCCGTTGCTATTACACATATACACAATATAAATAAGATTGAAACTACGCTTTATCAACTACAATCTAATTGTAAATTTTCACGGATTGTGGCAAAGGAGATACTCAAACAAAGCGTAAAATACCTTTGGCCCAATTCAATTATCTGAAACCGATCTAACATGAAAATATTAAAACAAATTTAGATTCCTTGCTATTACACATATATAAATATAAATAAGCTGACTAACGCTTTTTTCACTAAATCAAATTGTAATTTTTTCATGGTTGTGCAAAGGAGCATACCTCAAACACCTGCCTAACATTACCTAGGAGACCCCAAATTATTACTCTGAAACCGATCTCATCAATGCATATAAAACACAAATTTCATTCCTTGCTATTACACATATAACAATAAATAGCTTGACTACGTTTTATCACTACAATCAAATTGTAAATTTTTCACTGTTTTGTTGCAATAGAGATACCTCAAACACCTGCGTAAAATACCTTGGAGCCCAAAATTAATATCTGAAACCGGATCTAACATGAAAACATATTAAAAACAAAATTTAAATTTCCTTGCTATTACACATATATACAATAAAAAAAAAGCTAAGACTACCTGGCTTTATCAGCTACAATCAAATTGGTAAATTTTTCACGGCTTGTGGGCAAGGAGAATTACCTCAAACACCTGGCCTAAATTACCTAGGTAGCCAAATTATTAATCTTGAAACCGATCTAACATGAATACCATATTAAAACAAATATAGATTTCCTTGCTATTAAATATAACAATATAAATAAGTTGGACTACGCTTTATCACTACATCAAAGTGTAATAAATTTTCAACGGTTGTGCAAAGGAGATACCTAAACACCTGCGTAAAATACCTTGGGCCAAAATAAATTCAATCTGAAAACGCGATCTAACATGACAAACAATATTAAAAACAATATTTAAGATTTCCTTGAATATTACAGCATTATAATCCACAATATAAATAAGCTTGACTACGCTTTATCACTAATTCAAATTGTAAATTTTTCACGGTTGTGCAAAGGAGATACTCAAACACCTGCCTAAATTACCGTAAGCCCAATTATTATCTGGAAACGATTTAACATCAATACAATATTAAAAACAAAATTACATTTCTTGCTATTACACATATAACAACTATATAAGCTTGACTACGCTTTATTCCTACATCAAATTGTAAATTTTTGACGGTTGTGCAAAGGAGATACCTCCAACACCTTCCCAAATTACCTAGTTGCCCAAATTTTATCTGAAACCGATCCTACGACATGATACATTTGTGAAAACAAATTTAGATTTCGTCTTGCTAATTACAATACTCAATATAAATAAGCTTGGACTACGCTTTATTACTACATAAATTGTAAATTTTTTACGGTTGTGCCAAAGGAGATACCTCAAACACTGCCTAAATTACCTAAGAGCCAAAATTATTATGTGAACCGATCTAACATGAATGCATATTAAAACAAATTTATTAGATTTCTTCGCTATTACACATATAACAATATAAATAAGCTTGACTTACGCCCTTATCACTACTCAAATTCGTAAAATTTTTCAGCGTTGTGCAAAAGTGATACTCAACACCTGGCGTAAGATACTAGGAGCCCAACATTATTATCTTGAACACGATCTACATGAATGGCATATTAAAAACAAATTTAGATTTCCTTGCTATTACACTATAACAATTAAGTAGCTTGATCTACGCTTTATCACTACAGTCAAATTGTAAACTTTTTCACGTTGTGCAAAGAGATACTCAAAGCACCTGCCTTAAATTACCTAGGAGCCCAATTATTCATCTGAAACGATCTACAATGAATTCATATTAAAACAAATTTACATTTCCTTGCTATTACACATAACAATATAAATGAGCTTGACTACGCTTTTCACTACCATCAAATTGTAATTTTTCAGCGGTTGTGGCAAGGAGTACTCAAGACACCTGCATAAAATACTTGCAGCCAAATTATTATCCTATCTGAAACCGATCTAACATAATACATATTAAAACAAATTTTAGATTTCTATGCTATTAACACATATAACAATATAATAAGCTTGACCGTTTAATCACTACATCAAATTGTAAATTTTTCACGGTTGTGCGAAAGAGATACCTCAAAACACCTGCCTAAATTTACTAGGAGCCCAAATTATTATCTGTAAACCGAATTCTAACATAATACATATTATAACAAATTTAGATTCCTTTGCTATTACACATATAACAATATAAATAATCTTTTGACTTAGCTTTATCACTACATCAAATTGTAGATTTTTCACGGTTGTTGTGCAAAGTAGATCCATCAAACACCTGCCTAAATTACCAGGAGCCCAATTATTAATCTAAACCGATCTAACATGGATACATATTAAAACAAATTTACATTTCCTTGGCTATTACACATATAACAATAAATGGCTTGACTTACGGCTTTAATAATCACTACAGTCAGTTGTAAATTTTTCACGTTGTGCAAAGGAGATACTCAAACACCTTCCCAAATTACCTAGTTGCCCAAATTATTATTTGAAACTGATCTAACATGAATACATATTAAAAACAAATTTAGATTTCGCTATTACACATAAATAAAATAAATAAGCTTGACTACGCTTTATGACCTAATCAATTGGTAAATTTTTTTCAGCGGTTGTGCAATCAGGAGATACCTCAAACACCTGCCTAAATTACCTAAGAGCCAAAATAATTATTATCTGAACCGATCTAACCTGAATGCAATATTAAAAAAAATTAGATTTCCTTGCTATTTAACATATAACAATATAAATAAGCTTGACTTACGCCTTATCACTACATCAAATTGTAAATTTTTCCAGGTTGTGCAAAGGAGATACCTCAAACACCTCGTAATTACCTAGAGCCCAAATTATATCTGAAACCGATCTAACATGAATACATATTAAAACAAATTTAGATTTCCTTGCTATTACACATATAAAATATAAATAAGCTTGACTACTGCTTAATCACTAAATCAAATTGTAAATTTTTCAACGGGTTGTGAAAGGCATGATACCTCAAACACCGGCCTAAATTACCTAGGAGCCCAAATTAATTTCTGAAACCGATCTAAACATGAATACATATTAAGACAAATTTAGATTTCCTTGCTATTACCATATAACAATATAAATAAGCTTGACTACGCTTTATCACACATCCAAATTGTAAATTTTTCAGGTTGGTGCAAAGGAGATACCTCAAACACCTGCGTAAAATTACCTTGCAGCCCAAATTATTATCTAGTCTGAAACCGATCTAACATGAATAGATATTACAAACAAATTTAGATTTCTGCATGCTATTCACCATATAACAATAAAATACTGACTACGCTTTATCACCTAGCATCAATGTAAAATTTTTCACGGTTGTGGCAAAGGAGATACCTCAAAATCCTGCCTAAATAAAATTGTCGAGGTGCCCAATTATTATGTTAAAATAGATTTAAGATGAAATACAATATTATTAAACAAATTTATGATTTTCGCTTGTTATTAAATATATACAATATACATAAGCTTTGATTTAGCTTTTTGACTCCATCGAAGGGCAGGTACTGCCCCACGGTTGTGCATTGTGATTGCTTAAACGCCTCTTTTGTAAATGAACTAGCACCGCGAAGTATTATCTGACAACCTGGATATAGCCGTAATGCAATTTTTAAACAAAATCTTACATTGTCCTTGCTATTACACTATAATAACAATGAATAAGCTTGGACTACCGCTTTAACACTACATCAAAATGTAAATTTTTTTCAACGGTTGTGCAAAGGAGATAACTTCAAAATTCCCAAATTATACCTGTTGCCAAATTATTATCTGAACGCGATCTACATGAAATAATATTCAAAACAAAAATTTAGATTTCCATGCTATTACACATATAACAATATAAATAAGGCTTGACTACGCTTTATCATACATCAATTGTAAATTTTTCACGGTTGGTGAAGGAGATACCTCGAAACCTGCCTAAATTATCTAGGACTCCAAATTATTATCTGAAACCGATTCAACATGAATACATATTAAACACAAATTTATGATTTTCCTTGTTATTACACATAAAGCAATATAAATAAGCTGACTACGCTTTATCACTACATCAAATTGTAATTTTTCACCGTTGTGCAAGAGGTGATACTCCAAAACCTGCCTTAATTACCTAGGAGCTCAAATTATTTATTTAAACCGATCTAACATGAATACAATATTAAACAATTTAGATTTCTTGAATATTACACATCTAGAATATAAATAAATGCTTGAATACGCTTTAATCAGCTAGCTCAATATTGGGTAAATTTTTCAGCGGTTGTGCAACAGGAGATAACCTCAAACACCTGCCTAAATTACCTAGGAGCCCAAATTATTATCTGAAACCGATCTAACATGAATTCATATTAAAACTAATTTAGATTTCCTTGCTATTTAAATCATATAACAATATAAATAAGCTTGACTACGCTTTATCACTACATTCAAATTGTAAATTTTTCACGGTTGTGCAAAGGAGATACCTCAAACACCTGCGTAAAATACCTAGCAGCCCAAATTATTATCTATCTGAAACCGATCTAACATGAATACATATTAAAACAAATTTAGATTTCTATGCTATTACACATATAACAATATAAATAAGCTTGAACTACGCTTTATCACTACATCAAATTGTAAATTTTTCACGGTTGTGCAAAGGAGATACCTCAAACACCTGCTAAAATTACCTAGGAGCCCAAATTATTATCTGAAACCGATCAACATGAATACATATTAAAACAAAATTAGATTTCCTTGCTTTACACATATAACAATATAAATAAGCTTGACTACGCTTTTCACTACTCAATTGTAAATTTTTCCAACGGTTGTGCATTGTGATACCTCAAACACCTGCCTAAATTACCTAGGAGCCCAAATTATTATCTGAAACCGATCTAACATGAATACATATTAAAACAAATTTACATTTCCTTGCTATTACACATATAACAATAAATAAGCTTGACTACGCTTTATCACTACACTAAATTGTAAATTTTTCACGGTTGTGCAAAGGAGATACCTCAAACACCTGCCTAAATTACCTAGGAGCCCAAATTATTATCTGAAACCGATCTAACATGAATACATATTAAAACAAATTTAGATTTCTTTGCTATTACATATAAAATTATAAATAAGCTTGACTACGCTTTATCACTACATCTAATTATAAATTTTTTCACGGTTGTGCAAAGAGATACAGAAAAACCTGCCTAAAATTACCTAAGGCCAATTATCTATCTGAAACCTAAGAGCCAAATTTATCTGAAACCGATCTAAGATGAATACATATTAAACAAATTTAGATTTCCTGCTATATACAAACATATACACAAATAAATAAGGATTGACTACGCTTTAATCACTAATCAAATTGTAAATTTTCACGATTGTGCAAGAGGTGATACCTAAACACCTGCGGTAAATTACCGTAGGAGCCCAAATTAAATTATCTGAAACCGATCTTAAATGAAATACATATTAAAACAAATTTAGATTTCCTTGCTATTACACATATAACAATATAAATAAGCTTGACTAGGCTTTATCACTACATCAAATTGTAAATTTTTTACGGTTGTGCAAAGGAGATACCTCAAACACCTGCCTAAATTTCCTAGGAGCCCAAATTATTATCTGAAACCGATCTAACATGAATACATATTAAAACAAATTTAGATTTCCTTGCTATTACACATATAACAATAAAATAAGACTTGACTACGTTTTATCACTACATCAAATTGTAAATTTTTCACGGTTGCTGCAAATGAGGTACTCAAACACCTGCCTAACTATAACATCCTAGATTATCTGGAAACCGATCTAACATGAATACATATTAAAACAATTTATTTTTCCTTGCTATACACAAATAACAATATAAATAAGTTTGACTCCGTTTTCATCCACTACAATCAAATGGTAAAATTTGTCGGTCTCGGACAGGGGATGCCTCAACCAACTCCCAAATTACAAGGGAGCCCAAAAATTATTATCTTGAAACCGATGCAACATTGAATACATATTAAAAAAAATTTAGATTTCCTTGCATTACACATATAACAATATAAATAATCTTGACTAAGCTTTATTACAACATACAAATTGTAAATTTTTCACGTTGTGCAAATGAGGTACCTCAAACACCTGGCCTAAATTACCTAAAAGCCCCCAAAATTATTATCTGAAATCCTACTCTAACATGAATACATATTAAAACAAATTTAGATTCCTTGCTATTACACATATAACAATATAAATAAGCTTGACTACGCTTTATCACTACATCAAATTGTAAATTTTTCACGGTTGTGCAAAGGAGATACCTCAAACACCTGCCTAAATTACCTAGGAGCCCAAATTATTATCTGAAACCGATCTAACATGAATACATATTAAAACAAATTTAAATTCCTTGCTATTACACATATAACAATATAAATAAGCTTGACTACGCTTTATCACTACATCAAATTGTAAAGTTTTCACGGTTGTGCAAAGGAGATACCTCAAACACCTGCCTAAGATACCTAGGAGACCAAATTATTATCTGAAACGATCTAACATGAATACATATTAAAACAAATTTAGATTTCCTTGCTATTACACATATAACAATATAAATAAGCTTGACTAGGCTTTATCACTACATCAAATTGTAAATTTTTCACGGTTGTGCAAAGGAGATACCTCAAACACCTGCCTAAATTTCCTAGGAGCACCAAATTATAATCTGAAACCGATCTAACATGGAAATACTTATAAACAAATTTAGATTTTCTTGCTATTACAAATATAACAAATATAAATAAGCTTGACTACGCTTTATCGCTACATCAAATTGTAAATTTTTCACGGTTGTGCAAAGGAGATCCCTCAAACACCTGCCTAAATTACCTAGGAGCCCAAATTATTATCTGAAACCGATCTAACATGAATACATATTAAAACAAATTTAGATTTCCTTGCTATTACACATATAACAATATAAATAATCTTGACTGACGCTTATCACTACATCCAAATTGTAAAATTTTCACGGTTGTGCAAATGAGTACCTCAAACACCTGCCTAAAATTACAAAGGACCCCAAATTATTATCTGAAACCCGATCTCACATGAAATTACATAATAAAACAAAATTTAGATTTCCTTGCTATTACACATAGATCAATATAAATAATTTTCCAACACATATCCTTACATCAAAATGTAAATTTTTTCTCGGTGGGAAAAAAAAATACCAAAAACACCCACCTAAAAATACAGAGAAGCCAAAATTTTAATCTGAAAGATCTAAACTGAATACATATTAAAACAAATTTAGATTTCCTTGCTATTACACATATAACAATATAAATAAGCTTGACTACGCTTTATCACTACATCAATTTGTAAATTTTTCACGGTTGTGCAAAAGAGATACCTCAAACACCTGCTTAAATTACCTAGGAGCCCAAATTATTATCTGAAACATATCTAACATGAATACATATTAAAACAAATTTAGATTTCCTTGCTATTACACATATAACAATATAAATAAGCTTGACTACGCTTTATCACTACATCAAAAATTTAAATTTTCACGGTATGGCAAAGGAGAACCTCAAACCACCATGCCGAAATTACCTGGAGCCAAAATTATTATCTGTGAAACCGATCTAAATGAATACATATTAAAACTAATTTAGATTTCCCTTGCTATTACACATATACCAATATAAATAAGCTTGACTAGCTTTATCACTACATCAAAATTGTAAATTTTTCAACGAGTTCTTAAAGGAAGATACCTCAAACACCTGCCTAAGATACCTAGGAGCCCAATAAGTTATTTATCTGAAACCGATCGAACATGAAATACATTATTAAGAACAAATTTAGATTCCTTGCATTAACATATTAAACAAGTATAAATAAGCTTTGACTACGCTTTATCACTACGATCAAATTGTAAATTTTTCACGGTTGTGCAAAGGAGATACCTCAAACACCTTGCCTAAAGTTAGGCCTAGGAGCCCATATTATTATCTGATACCGATCTAACATGAATACATATTAAAACAGAATTTAGATTTCCTTGTTATTACACACATATAACAATATAAAAAAACTAAGCTTGAATAGGCTTTATCACTTACTATCAAAATTTAAATGTTTCACGAGTGTGCAAAGAAGGTACCTCAAAACACCTTAAATTACCTAGGAGCCCAAATTATTATCTGAAACCGATCTAACATGAATACATATTATAACAAATTTAGATTTCTTTGCTATTCACATATACAATATAAAATAGGCTTGACTCCGCTTTATCACTATATCAAATTGTAATTTTTTACAGTTGTGCAAAGGAGATACCAAACACCTGCTAAAATTACCTAGGAGCCCAAAAATTATTATCTGAAACCGGGATTTAATATGAATACATATTAAAACAATTTAGATTTCTTTGCTATTACACATAATAACAATATAAAATAAGCTTGACTAGGCTTTATCACTACATCAAGTGTAAATTTTCACGGTTGTGCAAAGGAAGTTCCTCAAACAACCTGCCTAAATTACCTAGGAGCCCAAATTATTATCTGAAAACCGATCTAACATGAATACATATTTTAACAAATTTAAATTTCTGTGCTAGGCTTGACTAGGCTTTATCACTACCTAAATGTGTAAATGTTTTTACAGTTGTGCAAAGGAGATTACCTCAAACACCTGGCTAAATTACCTTAGGAGCCCAGAATGATTATCTGAAACCGACTAACATGAATACATAAAAAACAAATTTAAGATTTCCTTGCTATTACACATATAACAATATTAATAAATAAGCTGGACTACGCTTTATCACTACATCAAATTGTAATATTTTACGGTTGTGCAAATAACATACCTCAAATACCTGCCTAAATTACCTAGGAGCCCAAATTATTATCTGAAACCGCATTATCATTAAACATATAAAATTAAATTTATATTTCCTTGGCGTATTTTACACATAAACAAATAAATAAGCTTGACTACCCTTGATCACTACATCAAATTGTAAATTTTCACGGTTGTCCAAAGAGAAACCCCAAACCCCCCCCCTAAAAACCTAGGAGGCCAAAATATTTTTTTAAAACCACACAAAAAAAAAAAAAAAATAAAAACAAATTTTAGATTCTTGCTGATTACACAGTATAACAATATAAATAAGGGCGTTGACTTCGCTTATCACTACATTCAAATTGTAAAATTTTTTACGGGTTTTGCAAAGAGATACCTCAAACACCTTCCTAAATTACCTAGGAGAAGCCCAAATTATTATCTGAAACGGATCTAACATGAACACATATTTTAACAAATTTTAGATTTCCTAGCTGTTACACATATATCATTATAAATAAAGCTTGACTACGCTTTATCACTACATCAAATTGTAAATTTTTCACGTTTGTGCAAAGAAGATACCTCAAATACCTGCCTAAATTACCTAGGAGCCCAAATTATTATCTGAAACCGATCTAACATGAATACATATTAAAACAAATTTAGATTTCCTTGCTATTACACATATAACAATATAAATAAGCTTGACTACGCTTTATCACTACATCAAATTGTAATTTTTTAACGGTTGTGCAAAGGAGATACCTCAAACACCTGCCTAAATTACCTAGGAGCCGCATATTATTGATCTGAAACCATCAACATTGAATTACATTTAAAAACAAAATATAAATTTCCTAATATTGCCACATATAACAAAATAAAATAAGCTTGACTACGCTTTATCACTACATCAAATTGTAAATTTTTCAAGGTTGTGCAAAGGAGGTACCTCAAACACCTGCCTAAATTACCTCTGAGCCCAAATTATTATCTGAAACCGATCTAACATGAATACATATTAAAACAAATTTAGATTTCCTTGCTATTACACATACAACAATATAAATAAGCTTGACTAGGCTTTATCACTACATCAAATTGTATATTTTTCACGGTTGTAAAGATTAACTCAAAACACCTGCCTAAATACCTAGGAGCCCAAATTATTATCTGAAACCGATCTAATATGAATACATAATAAAACAAATTAGATTCCTTTGCATTACACAATAACAATATTAAATAAGCTGACAAACGCTTTATCACTACATCAAATTGTAAATTTTTTACGGTTGTGCAAAGGAGATACCTCAAACACCTGCCTAAATTACCTAGGAGCCCAAATTATTATCTGAAACCGATCAACATGAATACATTAATAAAACAAATATAGATTCCTTGCATACACAGTATAACAATATAAATAAGCATGACTACGCTTTATCACTTACATCAAATTTTTAAATTTTTCACGGTTGTGCAAAGGAGTTACCTCAAAAACCCTTCCCTAAATTACCTAGGAGCCCAAATATTATCTAAAAACGATCTAACATGAATACATATTAAAAGAAATTAGATTTCTTGCTATTACACATATAACAATATAAATAAAGCTTGACTACCCTTATCACTACAACAAATTGTTAAATTTTCACGGTTGTGCAAAGGAGTTATAACGTCAAACACCTGCCTAAATTACCTAGGAGCCCAAATTAGGTATCTGAAACCGATCTAACATGAATACATTATTAAAACAAATTTAGATTTCCTTGCAATACACATATAACAATATTATAAATAAGCTTGACTACGCTTTATCACTATATCAAATTGTAATTTTTTCACGGTTGTGCAAAGGAGATACCTCAAACACCTGCCTAAATTACCTAGGAGCCCAAATTATTATCTGAAACCGATCTAACATGAATACATATTAAATCAAATTTAGATTTCCTACCTTACACATATACAAATAATTAAAGGCTTGACTTCCCTTTATCACTACATCAAATTGTAAATTTTTCACGGTGTGCAAAGGAGATACCTCAAAAAACCTGCCTTTATTATCTAGGAGCCCAAAATTATTATCTGAAACCGATCATACATGAATA
>JABUQX010058565.1:0-33682 GCA_015478945.1 Trachelipus rathkii
CCATCCACGCACAATGAAGGAAAAGCTTTCCTTCTTATCTGTGGGTTAAATGAATCTCACCGTGTCCAACCATGCTTCAGTATGAAATATATTTATATATATTTCGAACTGGTGTTAGGCTTAAAACAGCCCGAGTGCGGGAAAAGTCGTACCTAAATTTAGGGCTAAAGTAGTTATTTCAAACACATTGTTCCACCAGTGGCTAGGCCAGTCTCGACGTCTGTGAGGACGGAGCGTTTGTTGTGTGTTTTCGTGCGGGAATGTGCATGTGTACATGATAATAATGTATAATAATAATAATATTTAATAATAATAAATATATTAATAATAATAATAATAATAATAAAAAATAATAAATAATAATATAAATGATAGTGAATAACAAATAATAATAATAATAATTAATAATAATAATAATAATAATAATAATAATAATAATAATAATAATAATAATAATAATAATAATAATAATAATAATAATAATAATAATAATAATAATAATAATATAATATCCATCAATAATAATAATAGTGAACGTTTAGTATAAAGCCAGAACCCGTGGATTATTTTTAAAAACTTGAAATCATTTTAATTCAGTTCAATTGACAATGAAAGAAATAATATAAAAGATGTAGGTGAATAATTGCTGTTTTTAAATGAAATCCTTGAATGATTTTAATATATGTTAACAGAGAAGAATTTATTTTGCTTTGTTTATACTTACTACATTGATAAATATGATGTAAGCAGTAAGATAATAGAAGTTGAATATATATATATATATATATATATATATATATATATATATATATATTATATAATATATATATATATTATATATATATATATATATATATATATATAATTGTAAATTGCTCCTAGTGGCACGTGACTGTAATTCGTTATGCGTAGCTTACCCTAACGCTAGACGCTTCGGTTCACCCCTACGGGGGCCATGTGTGTGGTGTGGTGCTGTTTTAGAGTCTGGGGATGTTTATATTTTGCTTCATGAGTTTTTGCTGTTGGCTGATCGTGGTTGTTGCGTTTCATTTGATTGTTTCTTGTTGTAATAGTAGTAATATAGTAGGAGTAGTATTAGTAAGTAGTAGTAATAGTAGTAGTAGTAGTAAGTAGTAGCATAGAAGTCTAGTTATTAGTTGTAATAGTGACATTATTATCAGCTTTAATAGTAGTACTACCAGTTGAAGTTGTTGTGTTGATTCTGATTGTATTAACTCAAGGCTTCATCGGTTTCAGAAGTACGAAGATTAAATAATTGTGAATGGCATTTGGCTTGTGAATGGCATTATGGTTGTGTTGTGTGATATGGTTGACGTTTATGTGGAACAGATTCGGTTTGTATTAGCATCCAGGTTCATATGACATCATCAGCATGTGGACACACTCCTCATAATCTGTGACTGGCTTTGTTTTTGTTTGTTTGTTGATGTTGTTGGCTCTGTGTCTGATCACTGAGGTTGATGATTAAACTTCAAGGTCTTCGTCTGGTTTCAGATCGAGAAGTACTCTATGAATGAGAATGGCAATGAGTGTTTATGTGTGGTTGTTGTGGTTATGGTATGTATCGATAGCTCCGGTTGTTTTCTCTGGCGTTGTGTGTGTTGTTGTTGTTGTGGTGTTGTTCTGTTTGTAATAAGCCTAAGTTTCTTGTAATCAAGTATGAATAGACAGTTTCTGAGTGAGAGCGGAACAGAACTGTTGGAAAAACGCTACGTATGTATGTAGAACCGACCCGCGTCTTCTCTCTCTCTCGATTCTCCCTATTATCATTCTTCTCCCAAAGTCTCTCATCTTTCCTTGGGCGTCCTCTCGTCATACTCTCTTCTCCTCCTCACTCTTCCTCATCTCCTCAACAGGTTTTGTAGTTGTTAATCAAGCGAGCTATAGGTTAGAAACGAAAAGTTTAGACTCACAAAGCGAACATATATAATTTCTCAAAGAACAACACCATGGAGGGTGATTGAGCGTAAGAGGGCAATCCTCCAATCAAAGTAAGTAACTAAACGGTACGGATTGTTTCCTTAGGGCAAGATGGCACTCGATTTATGTAGAGATAAAAATAATAAATTTATTTCTTTTATTCTACGAGAAGATAATAATATAACAACAATGATAATAAAAATAATAATAATACATTAATAATAAATAATAATAATTAATAATGAATAAATACAATATAAATACATAATAAAATAATAATAATAATCGGCAAATAATATAATCATAAAAAGGAAGTAGATATTATTAGGATAATGAGAGTATTTTGGAATCCAATCATGCATAATTACATTTAGGATAAACTAATGAAATTAATCGATGACTCAATTTAAAATCCTATAATTAATACACACACAATGAGAAAACCTCCCTGAGATGATTATAATTTTTAAAGAAACCATAATGTGAAATAATTTTACCTTGTTAACCTGAGTGAATAGAGTATCAAAAAATTGATAGGTGAATTGATTATTAATCTTATTATATGCCAGTATCAAAAGCGAGCAGTATAATAACCACGATAAAAGGCAGTAAAGCAAGTAAAAGAGCTTAACTATTTCACACATTGTTGCTCATAATAGAGCGGACACGCTTTCCATAACTGAATTCACGTCAAGAGTCGTGCAGAAATTAGCCAGTCTTGATTAGAGGAGTGCAGAGTAAACCTGATCCACCGGCTAAGGGTTTATACATGAAATTGGTTGGGCTCTTAACATCTTTATTTTGGCCCTTCAGTGTGTTACATTGGCTTGACCTCGACTCACTTGAGTGTTGTATGCGTTGTTGGTGGGTAGAGTTTGCTGTCTCGTTAGATTCTTGTGGAATCGTGTTTTGTTCGTTGTGGGATTGTTGTGTTTGTGTGTTTGTAAGCGTTAAGATGTTGTTTCACTGAATTGTGGATCCGATTTTGAGATCCCTGCATTATGACTCTGATTGGATTTAATAAACTCTATAGTTTACGTTAGTGCCTCAAAAATGTATGTTTATAAGAGACCTTCTTGTTACATATTCTATTAATACAGGGTATGAAAAGTGATAGGTGGTGGGAGGTGGCAATTCGTCTTCTCTTGAATGTGGCTAGTGGCATGTCCTGTGTGATGAGTGCTCTCATGAGTTTTGTTGTTGTTGTGTTATTGATGGCGTAGATGAATGGGCGCATCGGAAATCGACGCCTGTTTGTCCTGCGTCTCGTTTGTCTGAATAGTTGTTCGCTTCGATGTTGGTCATCGTTAGTTTGTTCTGTTGTTGGCGAGAGAGTGAATTTTGTAGGCAAATTCGCATGGATGAATTGCCTAGTTGTCTTGGATGTCGTTGGGTGAGTACTCTTAGTTGTTGTATGTTGAGTTGGCATTTGTAGGTTGTCTCGTTGTAAAGCGTAGCACCTGAGATATTCCATTAGCAATCTGCCATGAATATCAAAAGGGCGGTGCACAGAAGACAAGTAACAAAATGTGTAATGATATGAAAATGCAACAAATACTATTCGAAGGAGTACTTGCATAATAAAATTCAGCTAACCATCTAGCCGTGTGTGGTTACTAGGCCAGTGTGGCTACCAAAATGATGGACTATTGGCAATTAAACACAACCTATGTCTGGCTTTCTCAATCCAGACGAACAGGTCATGATCGCGGAGATCGCCTTCGGGTCAGCTGTTTTTGGTTTTGCTTTTTTTGTTTAGAAGATTGGTCTTGCGTGCTGGGACTGGAGGACATGCGAATCATAGGGACTCGTGTCACAAGAATTTCCCTTACTCTCGGAGTGTAATGTTGAGAGAACCAGTAAGGTGAAAAGGTCGTTCACTCTTATGCTTATAGTTAGTGATCTAGATGTCTTGTAAATGCGAGCGTGGGAGTCGGTGGTTTCAACTTGGATTGTGGTTGTTTTTGTCTTAGAAATCTGCTTGGTAATTTAATATTCATTCTGTACAAAAGTTTCAATCGGTCCTCAGTTTTTTTATAAATGTTTACTATATCTCTATTATAAAATTTTTATTATACAGATATATGTTGAGGAGTAGTGAAATCTGCTGTCGGCCGGTGGGTCTTGGGTCATACGTTTAGAGGAGACGTCGTAGTATGATGTGGCGCTGAAATTGTTTTCGGTAGAGTGATAGTTTCGATGAGTATTCTTTAATTGGTAGTTTTGGGATATTGTTAATGATTGATCTCTGTATGGTCCGTATTAGATGGCGTAGAAAATGGACTCGTCGCAGGGAGATGAAGCGAGCTAGTTATGTCTTGCGTCGGTTGCTTGTCTCCGTATAGATTAGTTCGTTGTTCGTGTGTTTCGCGTTGGTTGAGTTTTGTTTTATTGAATGAGGGGATGCACGTTGTGTTATTGCCGTAAAATGGATGTCCGATTATATATTTCACAATTTGGGGCAAAGTTATGGTAGCGTGGAGGATCGTGGTGTTTTTTGTCTTGATGCTGATTTAGGTAAGTAAACTCCGAAGTTTCACGTCCCTAGAATGTTTTTTAATGAAAGAGTTAAATCTTTTAATTATTAATATAAAATTAAAAAGAACAGGTTTGAACAAAAAATAGGCATTAAAAAAAAAGGACATCGAAGAAAAAAAATCTTGTAACTGAAATGGATGGCTGGCATTGTTTTGTTGATGCGGCTGTGAAGATGTACTGTATGTTGATGATTTTCTATGTAGTTTGAATGTTTAGTTATAGATTATGTCTTATTGGGTTGGGGTGATGTGGAGGAGGGAGTGATGTCCGCAATAAAAATGAGCTAGTTGTAACTTATTATGTCTAGTTGAGCATGTACGTGTCGTAGACATTCGGAGGCTATCGAATGGAATTGTTGTGGAGAAGAAGGTAACACACACATATGAATGAAAGAGAAGAAGAACGAAGAAGAAGAAGAAGAGAAGAAGAGAGAAGCAAGAAGACAAGGAGAATCAGGAAAACAGAGGAGGAGGAAGGAGAAAGAAGAAGAGGAGAGAGGAGAGAGAGAACAAGAAACAAAGAGAGAGTGTCTCATACACTAAACCGGAGGACAGAATTAGACTATCATAAGAGTTAAATACATACAGATATAAGATAAATAGTAAAGCCAATGAAATAAAACATAATCATTTATTATGATAAGTAATAAAATATAGACAAATAATAATAATGAAATAAAGTATATAATTATCGGAATAATATCATGATATCTAATTAAAGAATTGAGAGTCTTAATAATAATAATAAAAATGAATGAATAAAGTAAGTAAGTAATAAATATGAAATAAAAATAAATAAAAATATTAATATATAGACTTTGGAAAATATACACTGGAATATCTATAATATTATCGAAATGGAATAAAATATGATAAATAATTAAATATATCACACTCACATATTAAGTTATCGCAACTAGCGAGCGTGGAGATAATAGCATTGATGGGCGTTGTTGGTAATCATCACGTGCTCCTCTCACAGTTCTTTCCAAATCTCAGTCATACAACTCTACATCTCTCATCCCTCCGAGTATCTCTCTCCTTCTCTCAGTTTCTAATCGAATCTTCGACGTGCATCTCTAGTAGTAAGAAGTAAGAGAGAAGACTATATGTTAGAAGATTATAAAGTTAGTTGTAAATAAAAGCATATCGACAGGGTAGATAGTAAGTAAGTATAAGTTGTAATTGATCGTCGTAATACGAAGTAGCTGTGAGGTAAGTAGTAAAAGAAGGGTAGTAGTAGTTGTAAATCTTAAGAGTCAGGGTGGTAGTAATATTAGTTGTAATAAGTTCAGGATATAAGTAAATATATATATAATAATATATATATACTATATATATTATTCGATAAAGATTATAATATATATATATGATATTAATAGACAATGATAACTATAAAGCACACAATAGCAGTAGAATTAGTATATTATTTATTCTTTATATATTTATTGATTAATATATAACACGAAATGATGAGTAGTACCTATACTCCCAAATATACGTAGTATATTCTGTCTCTCACTAATATTACAAACAGAATTTTGAAAATAAAAAAATTGAATATTTGAGAATATAAATAATTTAATAATAATGCAATAAATAATAATAATAATAAATATGATGAATCTCAGTAATATAGATGCTATAATAACTATCACTAAATAATGAAAACATTCATAAATAGTACAAATAATCACCTAAAAATTTATTCTGAGTTCAAGAAATTCCGTCAGGGTTGTAGTGATCTCGGAGTAAAGTAGTGTTGTGAAATATGCTCGTTCGTAATAGAAAGTAGTTGTTAAGTAGTAGTTATAGTTAGAGGTGGTAAGTAAAGTGAGTAGTAAGTAGATAGTAAAGTAGTAGTTGTAATATTTAGTCAGCGGAGGGAGTTATGAAAAATGACAGTTGTAATAAGTCAGGGTAGTAGTAATATATATATAATGTAGTACTTTTAATTATAAAATTTATTTATAAGGTTAAATTAATTTATCATTAACTATATATATATATATAATATATTATATCTATATATATATAGTATATATATAATATATTATAGTCAAGATTAAATTATTCGGCGTTACGGGGCATTAAAGGATTATAAAGACTACCACACTATAACTACACACACTACTTAACACAACTACAGTACTACTACTTCACTGACTCATGACTACTACTCTTGGCTATTTACTACACTACTCACTTATATTAATATATATAATATATATATAATAATAATAATATTATATATACTATATATTAAATCATATATACTAATATTAGTATTATAACTATTAACTATATAATATATATATATTATATATATATATATATATAATATATAACTATTTATAGTATAATATATATATAACTATATACTTATAAACTACTTTAAAATCTAAATTATAAAAAGTTATAATATATATATACTATACTTTATATATATGAAATATAATATAATATATAACTTAACAACTAATAATATAGGATAATAATGATATAATAAAATAAAATAATAATCATAAATAATAATAAAATAATAATAATAATATAATAATAATAATAATAAAATAATAATAATAGATATAATAATAAATAATATATATAATAATAATAATAATAATAATAATAATAATAATAATAATAATAATAATAATAATAATAATAATAATAATAATAATAATAATAATAATAATAATAATAACTAATAATAATAAAGTAAAATGTTGATTTGTCCAAGAAATCCGGATCTTTCCTTTAAGCCCGCCTGGGAGCCAAAAAGATAAGAATGCGCGAGAAAATCTTATCCAATCCCTGAACCACAAATTCCTCCGATTTTAATCCCCTGGAGTTCACGGTCAATTAGCTATAATTCAACCATGAAGTCGAAATAAAAAAGACATGGGAATAAAAATTTATTCATTTTATTTAATGTTAAAATATACTTTTTCTTTCAAGGGAAAATCCACTTTTAAATCTTAAATCTTCCCTTAGCCGATAGGCCCTTCAAGCGAAGGCAGATAAGCTTCGGTCTACCTGACCAGGCCAAGCTGAAGGTGCTGTGAGGAGGAGATTCGAGTTCGATCTCCCTCCGAAATTTTATATATCACAAGTGCGGGAAATAAAAAGAGTGGGGGAGAGTATAGGGGATAAACTCCCCCTCTCTCCTCAAATGACGATGCCGTAACGAAAGACGAAACGTAAGCGACCATGTATACCAAGGCGCGAAACCGGTGGCGGCGGTGACCGGAAAGCGGATCGGTGCAAAGGCGGCTGCGGGGCGGCGGCGGCGGGGCGGCGAAAAACGGGCGCGCGCGGAAACGTAGGTGTGTGTGCGAGAGAGAAAGAACAAAAGGGGGGTAGGGGGCAATGATGATTAGTCATGACAACAAACCAAAGGGGGGTATAGGGCTAAGGAGAAAAAACGAAGAGAAAAAAGAGGGGGGGGGGGAAAAGAGATGGAGGGGATATGGAAGAGAAAGGGGGGAGGGGTAAACGTGTGATTGTGATGTGTGTGTGTGTGTGTGTGTGTGTGGTGTGTGTGTTGTGTGGTGTGTGTGGTGTATCGTGAATGTGTATGTGTATGCATCTGTGTGTAATGAACAAACTCGTGTAATGTTGATGACTGCGTCATCAACATACACTATCGTCTGTGTGCACCTACGGTGCACACAGACGAGTGTATGTTGATACATAGAAGGAGGGTGGGAAAAGGAGGGAAGGGGTAATAATTATATAGTAATATATATATATAATATATATATAATAATATATATGATATATATATATATATATATATATATATATAGTACGTATATATATAGCAGTAGATATATGATATATACATAACCACTCATATCCGGTAACATACGAATATATACGAATACACTGTAACGCGCCAGCGTATAGCAATCATGTGTACGCACGCTAAGCGTGCGTACATCACGTGTACGTATCTACATGTGCGTATTTCATGTGCGTCCTTCTTTTATTCGTACTCCCTTAAGCCTACTTTCGTTCATTGTGTTTCTTAGCCAAGTCTTTTACTCTTCGCAGAGTGCTGAAAGACCTTTCAATGGCACTTGTTCTGAACACTGTAGCACCAGTGCAATTAATAGACAGGTTTTTTAATTTGAGGAAAAGGGTCGGCTTTCTTTAAGTGACTTCAGTAAGTCTCGAAGTCTTTTAAACCTTTTGCTTATCTACTATTTTTTTTATCAGCCACAAGATATAACCATAAGTCAGTTTTGGTAAGAATTTGTTGATATCAAAGATCAATAAACCTGAAATCATTTAACCTTTCTCAGCAAACTGCCTACGTGGAGACCCTAACGATTAACGCATGCATGTTAATAAAAGTAAAAACAGAATGAAATGCTGGTGATCGAAATACATTAATAGAGATAATAATAATTCAATTAGTATTTACTTTAAATTATATTCATGAAAAGATTTAGATCCTCTAAGAGGATAAAGTGCGTAAAAGATAAGGCAACAATGTAGAATCGGTATTCCAAATATTCAGAGAAATAAAAAACAAAAAGTATTTAGAGCAGGATGAATTTAGCTTTATGTATTTGTATATTGAGGATTGTACGTAACTTTTCAAGGGGGATAGGCAAGTTTGCCACTAAAGAAACTCAATTCACAGATAAGTCAACAAACAATAGGCGCGATAATAAAAAAGACAAATTCGCAATTATTTGATTAACAGCAGTTTTTGCAGGTGGTCTTATGACACTTCAAACATCCTATTGGCCAAATGATCAGAAGCGCATGAGTTCAACTGAAGTCAATATGTTTTTTGTTTGAATAATGTTAATCACTGTTCAAGCTAAAGCACAATATTCTGGCTATTACGGAAGAGGTAATATAATGAAATTGGTCTTGTTGACAGACAGTAGTAGAAAAAGATGTTTTTCTCCTTGTTTGAACTTGTTGCCTTCCTTTGAAATTTCTACCTGTCAACGATTTTTACTCAAAATATTTGTATGGAAATGAGGAGCAATAGCTATGATATTTTTTGAGTCCAACGGGTTTCAGAAAGGTTAAGGCAAGTTGGGAATGTATTTTCTTCTAGGGCTGGAGTCTTATGAAAAATTTGTCCTTTATTGGGCAAATAGTTATTTGTCGAATTTCCGGAATATGTTTAGAGTCAATTAACAGAGCTGGGCGTTGCGCCTATGCGCTTTTGCGACCTATTAGCGCACTATCAATACGTAGGTGCAACAATTTTTAAAAAGGTGGACTAAGCATAGGCGACAGTCATTCCTCCCGCGCCTCATAGCCGCGCTATGAACAGAACAAAACATTTTTTTTACCCTTAAAAGTGTAGAATTAGAAGCTGACTAACTTGTATAATTCTAAAAACTAGTGTAAAACTTTTATATTTATATGATATAAATATATAATATATATATAATATATATTATACTATATATTATAATATATATATATTAATATAATATATATATAATATATATTAATATATTATATATATTATATATATATATATATCATTATATATATATATATATATAATATCATATATATATATATATATAATATATAATATATATAATAAGATATATATTATATATAGGTATATATAATATATAATATATATAGTTATTATATATATATATATATATAAATTTATATAAGTATATATATATATATATATTATATATATATATATATATATTATTTATAAATATTATAATAATTATAGTATATATATATATATATACTAGTATATATATATATATATATATATATATATATATAATATATACACTATATAATTATATAGTATAAATATATATTAATATATATATATATATATATAAGTATAATTATATATATATATTTTAGTTTATATATATATATATATTTATATATACTATATATAATATATATATATATATATATAAACTAGTTCAGTAGTGCTTAACTACAAATAAAATTACGAAACTCATGGTCTGTAAAAATTGCCAACCTTCTGCACGCGCTCGTGCTGGAACCGCCTGGGAAAACATTGACCGAACAAGGACATGGAGGAGGAAGAGGACGTGTAGATATTAGTTTACGGTGTTTTAATTACAAAAAAATTAACAAATGTGTTTTTCTTCCTTATAAAAGCATGTTTTCATTATCGCACTAAAGTTTACTTTGCAAATAAATTTAACGAACAGGCACCGGCAGGCGAAAAGTCACAGGCTCAAAGGCGAAATGATGTGACAAAAATATAGGCGCAAAGGCGCTAGGCGCACTTGGTCCGGCGGCATAGGCGCAGGCGCACTCAAAAAAATTATAGGTGCGCCCAGCTCTGGTCATTAATGACCAAATTAAGCCGATTGCTTACACAATGAAAATATAATCCTTTTTTATATTTTTCCAGCAATTTTTTTGGAACTCCATGTTCTTTACGTGCCATTGTTGAGTAGCCGTCGTACTTCTGACCAACGCATAAACACGGATTCAAACCTTCTTTGTCTAAAAATGAATCAATCAATTTGGCAATGGTTTTATCATCTATCATTTCAAGAAGTTAAAACCCCAGAAATTCTTCTGGAACAGTCATTTTTTCAAGATCGAAAAACCTTAATCCTATAGATTGTTCATTGTCTGACAAATCCACAATTTCATCTGCCAATATGGAGTAGACAAAAATTTTTTTTTTTTGCATCCGCGACAATCATGTTTTTTTTATGACAATTCCACCCAAATTGATAAGTTAATTTTTAATCATCAGAGACTTCCAGATGACATTCTTCTTTCCTTAAATATGTTCTTTCAATTCCGCATGCAAACCACTTTCTATGCGATATGTTATATGAAGATCTTCAAAAATTCCCTCATGCAGGCCTATATCTCTTAAAGGTAAGTCACAGGTTCCGCAGAAAATTATGGTCTTAAAAATTGCTGTAATATTTCTTTTAATTTCTGCAATTGTTTTTTGATGTTCTGTCTGCAACTGAAAATCAACGGGTACGCCTTCCGTGTATGATTTAGTAGCTTTGGTAACCGCCAAATGTTGTCGACATTCTGAGAGTTCTAGCGGAGAATACTGTCAGAAGATGCCAGCTGTATAAAAGCACACAGCTAGTTGATCTCAAGCCAATATGAAAGCGAAAACACATTAATACTCTTTAGAAAAAAATGTAAGTTTATTATACGTTAATAATTAGTAATTGCTACTTCATTATCTATTGATTGATGTATCTTTTTCAGTTTTTCTACTAATAAACGTAGTCTGGCAAACATATAAGGTTTTTTTTTTTATTTCGTCAAGATTTAAGGGGGCAAGTGCCCCCTGCCCTCCCCTGTATACTCCCATGGATACATGTATTAATATAATTCAAAAATTTTAAAGATATTGTTTGTCATGCACTCTGCCTTCAAATTTGAAGACTTAGTGATAACTATAATAAAGTTTATAGTACAGCGCCGATCATTTATTAGACAGTTGGGCTACCAAATAACTATTAACAAATTTTATTTAGATTATCTGTTTGTGTGCCAAACCGTTTTGTTTCTGTTCACGGGAAAAATAATTTATTTTTTTGCACTTTTTTCCATGTTTACATGTGAATAGTGTCAAAAACGACCTGACAGGCAAAACCAATACGATTTTTGGAATTCAGCACAACAAAATACATAAGAAACAAATATCGGATCATAGACAACAGAAAAAAAGGTAAAATTTGTTAATAGTTATTTGGTAATCCAACTGTGTAATGAATGATTGGCGCTGTACTATAAACTTTATCATAGTTATCACTAAGTCTTCAAATTTGAAGGCATAGTGTATAACAAATAATATCTTTAAAATTTTAGAATTATCTTAATACATGTATCGGTATCGCCTAAGAAAGTAACAGTGACGATGTATCGATATCGCTAAGACAAAGTTTCGTGTACCAGTATAGGTTAAACAATTTTAACCACTATTATTTTGCTGTATCGATGCCAATCGTTGAAAGTGCATTCATAAAGCTTAAATACAACTCAAACAGAAGCGTTGGTTAGAAAAAAATTTTAACAAATTTTGTATAAGCGCAAACTTTGTCATCAGTTGCTTATGTTTTTAATTCACCGATTAACTTTACTAATTTTTACTAAATAAAAGGAGCAAATTAGTGCATGCTCAAGAAATTTTTCTTTTGCCAAAAAATATTCAAAACTGAAGAGTACTCTGTTAAAATAAGAAGCAAAAACAAATATGCAAATATTATACAAAATAATTTAGTTTTTAATAAAAATAGAAAATATTCAAATACCTTAAATTTAGAAAACAAAAATAAAATGTACATTAATTATATATGGATAACTATATTAATTATATATAATATATATATATATATATATATATATATATATAATATATATATATATATATATATATATAAATAATATATATATATATATATATATATATATATATATTATATATATATTATAATATATTATATATATATATAATTCGTAGCCAAATCGACGACCCCTATTACCATCCATTCCATCAAGGTATACCTCTTCAGTAGGTATAGTTTGATCAGTGGAAAAAATTGTAATTTACATGTAATTTTTCAAACCAAGTTGATAAGGTACAGCAAGTGATTTTAGCAAAGCGCATGCTTTCATAGTTTAACGAATTTTTAAAAATTTTTAAGTCACCTAGTGGATGTGGCTTGTGAGAACCGCTAAATGGGCGGACAAATTCTTTATGCTAGAAGCAAAGAGAGAGAGAGAGAGATGAAGAGAGAGAAGAGGAGAGAGAGAGAGAGTGGAGAGAGAGAGAGAGAGGAAGAGAGAGAGAGAGAGAGAGAGAGAGAAGAGAGAGAGAGAAGATAGAGAGAGACTGAAGAAGAGGAGAGAGAGAAGAGAGATGAAGAGAGAGTAACAAAGACAATAAAGACTAAAAGAAACAAGAGATTTCTTGTGTTGTAATATGATATATCGTATGTGTGAGTTTGGTGTGTGTGTGTTGAGTTTGTATTAGGCTATGTTATTTTTTTTTAGTTCTGTTTTTAATACTTTTATTTTCTTGATTATTGTTTATTTTTATAGTGATTTAATTATTATATTCAACTAAAATGATCAAGTAAAATTGGTGAATTAGTATATTTATCTAAGAAAAAATTTCCTATGGCTGTAGGAATAATCTTATATTGTGACCGATTCTAACTCACATTGATAGCGCGGACCGAGAAAACTTCGATCTATTAATGCCGAGATCACTCGCTTTAAAATACCGTAGTTTTTTCATCGGTCAGACTACCTGTAATGATGGACCACTGAAGGGTAACAAAGACATTAAACCTATATATATATAGTCCAAATCACGTTACAAGATATTTGTATAAGATTATATATTTTATATTATACTTATTATACTATACATAGCATTAAGTTGATAATTACATTATCTCATTCTAACAACTGACACTAATATATATTATATATTAATAATAGAATATATATATATATATTATATATAATATATAATATATATATTAAGTTAAGACTACTATTTATTGAGTAAATAATTCACAATTATAATATATACTAATTTATTTTAATATAATTAAAGAAATTAATTATATAATTATAGCTTTTAAAAGTAAAAAAATTAATAGTTGAAATTATAATATTATATATAATATATATTATGTACTATATAAGATAATAATTAAATTATTTCATCTTTAATAATATTAAATTACAGGTTACCTTTATATATATATTAATATATATAAATATAATATATATATATAGTATATCATAGTCGTTATATATTTACTCTATATTATATACTAATTTATAAATATTATATATATATATATATATATACCTTATATATAATAAAAATTATATAATATATATAATTATATATATATAATATATTAATAAATAAACCCAATATTGCCTTCAAACCTATATCTTATTAGGTATATATACATAAGATACGAAACTAACAATGTAATATAATGAATAATATTACCTCAAATCATTTGGCTTATAAAGTACCTTTATTTTTTTCGTTTTTTGAAAGATCTTAGAGCTCTACCCCCTATATATACTTTAAGGAATGTAATCTAGAGAGAGTATATTAAATAGGTTAGAAATTAGTTTAGAAGGTTTATGACCTTTTACCTTTAGAACAGTATCATTTATTATATAGTAGATAGAATGAGAGGATATTCAAATGTCCACAAAAAAATTAGCAGATAATTGCTGGATAAATAAATAAAAACCCTTAAAACTCAATCGCAATCCATCAGACAATTCGTTTTTCAATACCAACGTAGGATAGTTATTATTATTTATATTAGATATTATGAATTATTGTTATTTATTAATATTATTATTATTATTATTATTATTATTAATTATTATTATCTATTCGACATTAACTTTGATTAAAAAATATTAATATTTCCTTTTATATCAAATGTTGTGGGGAAAAATAGTATGTTCTTTTGACTTAAGACTCCTAGCTTATGACAAAGTTTCTTATCTATAAATAACTAAAAAATATCAGGTTAAGAAAAATAATTCAAACGAAGGAAAATAGGTAATATATATATATATAGAGGTTGCTCGAAATTAAAACCCCTTCTAATCGTAAACAAAATACGTCTCATTTTAATTTATTTCCAACCGCCAGTTAAATAATATGTTTTTTATATATATTTTTTATTTTATTGTTTTGTTTTTTTTTTGTATTATCCTATATATAATTTCTTTTATATATTTTAATTAACTGAACAAATGCTCATAATCTCGATAATTTTAATTTATTTATTTTAGAGTTTTTTATAAAAGCAGAAATGTGATTAACCTTCTGCTTTGAAACATTAGAAAAATTATTTATTTTTTTATTTCCTTTGCTCTTGAATCGACTGTCATTTAAAACAATGTCGTTAAGTAAATACACTTCTAGTATTAAAAATCTGGCGTTATAGAACTGAATTGTTAAGTTATTTTAATTTAATAAATACTAATTTATTAGAAGAAGTTACGATTAATAATGAATCAGTATTTTACTCTATAGATATTAATATATACTAATATTATTTTATAATTATATATATGGTAAGGAATTCATCTTACAAACTGATAAAAAAGTAGGATTTATTGACGAAAAATAATAAAATATACATAAAAACAAAAAACAAAACAAACAAAGCAACTCTTTAGCTGAAAGATTATTCTCCACACATAGTAGAAACGAAAGAATGAATATTTTTACTTTTTAATTATGAACAAAATTTAAAACAAAGAATTTTGACCGAATCTATATCTGATGTTTTTAATCGATCAGGTGAGTTAATTATTATTATTAATTTATTTGAAAAACTATTTTTATAAGCTTTTAATATAATATATTAATATATATATTATATATATATAACTAATATATATATATTATATTATATTATATTAATATAATTAAATATATTATATAATATATTATAATATATATATAATAGTATAATAGATCATACTTTATATAATATATATAATAGAAGAAAATTACAATATTTAATGTTTATTTTCAAAAATTTAGTGAAAATATATATATATTAAAATTATATAAATAAATTATTGTATACATTTAGTATATTAATATTATATATATAGATGATACTAATATAAATAAATATATTTATAATATGTATTTCAAAATACTCATGCTATTGGTCTCATATATATTGAAATCTACTAGACACGTAAATAATATATTAATATACATTATATATATTACATCACTAGTTTGTATATAATTTTACCACTTTTTAATATTCGTCTTCAGCTATCTATTTTCCTTCTTAGATACTAAAGTAGTAAACACATGATTGAATCTTAAATTTTTTCCTGAAATAATAAAAATAATTATACTTTAAAGTTTCAAAAAAAATTTCTAAAAAAGTTCAGAAGTGAAAATTCGGTAATAGTATTTAAAAAGAAAATTTCTTTAGCTTTCAAAGCCTAAGTGTCAAATTAAGCGGAACATCTTATGAAAATATTTTCTTATTAAAATACATTAAACTTTAAAAAATAATAACTTTTTCTGACTTAGATAAATTTTTTTTGATACTAAGAATCATTTTTTCAGAAAAAAGTCAACAGTACAGTATTCTATAACAAAATTATGCCAATAGTATTTTATATATATATATCTATATTCATAATATCTATTATATATATAATACATATATATATATATATATATATATATATATATATATATATATATATTATATATAATATATTAATAATATATATTAATATAATATATAATATATATATATAATTATTATATATATTATATATATATATTATATTTAATATTATATAATATATAATATATATATAATATATATTAATATATTAATATATATTATACTTCTTCTATATAGTATATATATATAATATATGGTATATTAATATATTGTATTTATTATAATACTCATAAATATATGAGGCGGTGACATTGTTTGAGGCGAGATCTATTTATCTCTTCATTTTATTATATTGTGAATAAAGAGTCTAGTTATTACATGTGATATGCTATCAATATATATATAGAGAGTCAGCTTCTTAAATACGTAATTTTCCCCATTCCAGTAATAATATAAAGTTCAGATTTAAGAACTTCGAGGTAGAAATATTTCTTAGCAGAAATGGATATTGGCAAGTAGCGATATAAAATAGTTTAGATTATTGTGCACTTCCAAGTCAGAAATATAATATTTAAAGCAAATTAATATCTCTTATGTAATAAGCCTCATTTGATGTACTATCACTATAAGAAAGAAATTGAGAGAGGACGTTTAGTTATAATATTTGAGGGATAATTACAACTTAGTTATTTTTTCACAGCTATAAAGAAAAGTATTTGTAATAACCTCACAATGTCTGACATAAACGAAAGTATATTTATTGAGACACCGTTTTTTACGCAATTTTTCCAAAGAATGTTTTTAAATATAAAACTGCACATACAGAACTCGATCTTCGTATAAAGGAATATTTGAACATTAAACTTTAATTCAAAAGCTCGAAGACAAACTCAAAAGAAGATTAAAATCCACCAGGGAGTTTTTTTAACGTCAGTGACTTGACCTTTATTGGACTAAAACCTATCAGGTCTATCAAAAATAATTAGGTCGTGTGAATGAAACTCTCGAGACAATCACCTAAAACTTGCTACACTCTACTTTTTGCATTTGGCAACCCCTAGGTTTCCCAAGACAATAACCCTTTTTGACTCAACAACGTACTCTGCACATATAGAGATTGTGTCCTTTCATATCCCTCCCGGGGGGGAAATGGCTTTCTGGCCTCTATAAGGGCCAGAAAGTCCAGAACTTGAATACTACCTATGTGAAATGAATGATTTTTGGAAAAAACTATGCAGACAGTAATATTTATCGTGAGTGTGTGTGACCTCGAATGAATCTATATCACTCAATATAATAGTTTTTTTCTTGGCAGCTTGCTGCTATATCGCTTTCCTCACGGCTTGTGAGTCCGACAAGTTTTTGAGGATAATCTCTCGTATTTACAGACTTGGCGTTGGAGAGAAATGCAGCTGCTCATCCCTCATATAAGGACCAAGTGATACTGCAGACGTTAAGAAAAGGGGGGTTATTCACCCTCCAGGACTATTTAAATGAGAATGGTATTTGCTGGAACGGACAGGACTTAGCGTTTTGACGAAATTGAGGGTGGTTTGAACCAGCTATTAGGGTCAAAAAAGAAAGCTCTAGGGGAATACATAATATATTTGACTGGATACATAGTCTAGACTTGTCCCCCAGGAGTCTCATGACGTACCACTCAGATTGACTTTATTATTTGTCGCATCACTATACGAGAGCTACTTATAAGATCTATACTGACTATCGCCATCTGCCAGTATAGGGACTAGTTTTTCTATTCTAAACTATATGGACTTTTGAATTAAAGATACAACTAGTCTATATCTTTATTGTCTAGATTATTCCAGCTGATCTGGTAGAGATCATTCTTCCAGATCTTCACTCTAAACTCTAGCAGGAGGTAATACTTACCAATTTAGTTATACCTACTTTAGTACGAATAATTCTTCGTAAATTATTTTTAGAGTAAGAAATATATATTTCATAAGATTTGACTTACCTAGGCTTTTTTCTTTAGATCCAGATGAGTTGGTCCCAAGAACTGAATATTATATTTGACGCCAGTGACAGCTCTTTGGGGGATTGCACTAATGGTGACAAGTATAATGTTGTTACAGGGATTAAGAAAGGTAAATTATATCACTTATTATTGAACTTGTATATGTTAGTTGATGTAAGCTCGAGGACTTGAATATTTCATTAAGCATCAAGACCATATCTGATCAAATTTCCCTTTCCTTAGCTGAATTTGAATAAGATTTTCAAACTAGAAACTGTACCAATATTTGTATTAGAAAATAAACAATATTATATCGAACACAACTGCACTCACACAGGTATAATTTTAAACATCGTATCCAAATATACTAGGTCTTACTACATATGGGCATTATACAGAGGAATTAATCGCTTAAAAATGCTGAAATACTGAATTTTTTCTATTTAAAAAATAAACATCAACATTAATAACTCACCAATTATATCTAGAACAACAGATGAGAAAAGTTCCATATAAAGTCCAGAATTTCCTTGAATTGAAAATGATGCGAGACTGACGTTTGTCAGGCATATATAATAGACACATGTCACAGGATAATACACAAATTCCGAAATCGATTAACATACAAATCGTATGTGAACGATTTGAAAATAAAATGAATTTTAGATGACCATGTCATCAATAATAGGTACTAAAATTAAGAAGTCGCCCGAAAATATTTTAGACAGAGCTAGTATAAATAGAAGTTATGACATTTTTTATGGCATGTAGCCAGAAGCCCTATTAATTGACATTTGAGTACACCACGTCAAATTCAAATAGTATTGGTGTTATATAGTCATCACCTAACATGCTTAAAATAAATGGCCCATGAGTAATAATTCAATCCATGAGGTATTTTATTATGAGATATAATAATTTGGAATGAAAGCATGGGATATACAATGAAAATAGCAAATTATTTGAACTATTTGTACAGAAATTTATAGACTTATTTCCTGCAAAAAAATATTTATTGATCAGTAAGGTAATGGCGCTTGAGATAAGATCAACTCCAAGAAGACCTTGGAGCCGAGATAAAAATTATTTGTAAAGAGTAGTCTTGTATGACCCAAAGATGCTATTAACTTATGGATAGAGTCAATTCCCTTAATTGATTTAACGTTGGCAGAGGGTGTGGATCGATCTTTTTGAACCAGCAAGATGGGATTAATGTACGTCATAATATAGTAAAAAATAATATTTGGCATCTATATGGCATTAACGTACCCTTGCTCCTGATGAGACTATTTTCATCCCAAGAACAAGTTCAAATATTTACCCACACAAGGTTATCTAGCTATATCCAGATATGTCAGAAAAGGAATTATTTTTGTTTAGAGCATGCTTCTTCTATATATATCACACACTTGAAAGTTCTTTTGAAAGTGTAAGTAATCTTATCTAGCACGATTTAGTACTGAGACAATAAACAAGGACGTGAGAGCATTATTAAATATATCAAGAAAAGATAATATTTGTATAAACTTTGCTCATTATTCCCACTCATTATAACTTAACATTTTCATTATTACCGCTACATGTTTTTGTAGTGAACTTAAGAACGTCTAATATGCTACAACTCTGTTTCTTGGATAATAATAGTGGTTATATTGGTCAGTTTTGAATATTTGGCAACGTACTCTATAATGCTTCAAAGGCCGCGCGTAACACCTAAAACGCAGCTCACTATGAGAAGGATTCAATAATAAACCAAAGAAAAAACCAATGAGATTGTATGAGAAAACAACAGCAATAAAAAATCAGGTAGATATGATGTTTTTTAAATCCATATGCCTCCAGCAGACTGGCCAGTAAATTTATATTTAAGAGAGCCATTTTGGCCCTTTTCCCCAGAAGGACATGCGTTGCAAAATTTTTGAAAACTCTTTGAAAATGAAATAACTCCTGGGTCATGAAGGTTGGGTGATGTTCAGCAAAATGCGTGACGATATAAATAATTTTAGGACTTAATACAGAAATAATTCCTTACTGAAGCGAAGAGCTCAACATGGCGCTGAGATCATCTTGTCACACAGATTTCCTTAACGATGTTTGGGCTATCTTTCGTGAGGCTTTTTAGCTCTAATGGCAAGGACGCTTTGAGGACGCTTATGCGTAGATCGCAGAATTGTTAAGTTATTCCTTGAACTTGAGACCCCGACAGGTCCACTTAAACACACATTTTGAGAGTTGTGTAAGGACACTTTAATGAATAAAAACATTTATCTCAATAAACTTTTCCATACACATACAAAGAAGAATTTCTTCCCTTTGTAGGAGCGATTTTTCCCTTTGAACAGGAAAAGATTTGACCCTCTGGGCGCTGATAGAAAAAATACACACGAAGCCATAACAACGTGCTTGCATCGCAGAATATATGAATACTTAAATTAGAGTCACTTGACTCCAATGAAGATCTTGACTAACAAAGAAGACCTCCTTCAGAGATATGATTAAAGGTGTGTGTCCTTATCTCAGACTACTCACACTATGAATTTTGAATTTCGGGAGCGATTAATGAGTAATAAAACTCACATTCCTTCACATGTCACTTTCACCCAAGTTTTCTTACATAAGAAGAACGTCCTCTAGTGAACAGTTGACGGGAGAAAGGGTAAATTCGGACTATTCATATGGCGGATCGAAAACTTTGAAAATCACCGACAGGAGCTGGTGTTGCCTCTGGTAGAGACAATATTCTCAATGAAAAGTCACTAAGAACTCAGAACTATCTTTAAACTCGGTATGTGCATATTAAATACCCGTGAAATAAACTCTTTTGACTTCACTATGTATCTTGGGTTGATCAGTCTGTCATAGATTTATCTCTCCGTGGGCTACTTTTTTTAGCTCCTTGATAATAATTTTTCTTTGTGAGTCACTTGGCAATCTTGAGTTCGCAAGGTAGGCAAAATTGACAGCCCCCTTTACTCAACGTGAGATAACCTTTTGAAAAATATATTGAAGCTCGTTGACAGACGAAGAAGTGTACAAAAAATTGTCAACGTACAGATTTTTTGTATATTGTTAGATATATTGATAGTAGAGGACTACATATAGAGATCAGGATGGCTGTATTTGTGCGTTTATAGTGGCGTGATGTGGTCTGATATCTTACTATAGTATACTCATCTAGAAATACATATAGGGTATAGATGCTGAAGGAGTTGTTCCCTAGATTGATGGTGGCTTAGAGATCTAACGTTCAGCACCACCATCTAGTTGTCCCTCGAGAAGTAATAGAAACAGAAGCCGATTTCTGTCCCTCTTCTAATTTTTAATTTGATCTGGAGGAAGGCTTTCGAAATAGTCTCTGCCAGACTGATTGATATTTTTAGATCTGTTATATCATTGAAGAAGAAATGTAAAGTATACAGAGGCTTAAATTAAGTAGCTATTGAGAATCACTACCCTGGATATACGATAGCCTGATCAATAATGTAAAGGTGGCTACAAATCAGGTATTTATTCAGGGCTCGGCTATTGTTTATTTATATATAGAGGACCGAATCTTGTATCGTCACTCTTGAACGGCTTGTTTTTATTATACGAGTCTGTGGGGTAACCAAGAATGAATTTATGATATATTTCGGATGCACACTCCACAGCCTCCACATTCACTATATTCTTTTATGTATTTACCTTGTTAAGTATATTCCCCATACTTGTATAAACACGCTTGTGAGAGCCAGTCAATTTCTTTTATTTGACTCGTTGCATCGTAGCAAGAGCAAACGTGATGATTTGATGGAACCTGCTCAAGAATATATCTTTAAACCACGGAAGTTCCACGTGCCTACCTTACGTCTCGAACTCTAATATCCCGCTTCGTTGAGAAATCTTTTTTGATGAATATTTTACGTCAATGGACCTGGTCCCGCTCATTAGTGATTAGACTATCACAAGGACTTCATCCAATATTTTAATAGAGGTTGTTCATGGCTAACCAAGTCCATAAAATCTCAGAACTCAGTGATGGGTATGTAAGAGTGGGTCCAAGTACGAAGATCACCGTTCTCACTAACAGATTGATACATGTTGTATTCCGGGTAACGTTTCCTGACAGAATCTTTGAATATTATTGAAAAGGTATGGGGAGCTCGGATCTGTTCATGTAATTTTTTGGCATCATTTTACTGGAAAAATCTTTACCCATATATTCTTCTCAACATTTTTAAAAAGGACAGTTCAGAGATATGTTACAGGCCGAAATGAGCACGTACCCATGACAAAGTTTCTAAGTGAGCACTGTCCCACCGAATTAGCATTTTACCTAGTTTTATAAAATATGCTTTAATAAATGAGAAGCATCGATGCCAGCACCCATGAATATTTGAAAGCTGTCATTACATCTATTTTTTCATTATATATCGAGTGTCATTTGGCAGATGCCATTAAAATTGAGGTAATATTTTTCAATACATCCCCATATTTTATTACATAAAACCCGATATCCAATTCAGAATCACTATTTACAGGTAGCTAGAATATTTCCCAATAACAAAATGCCTCATCTCTAAATTTTAAAAGACCGCAAAGGATCTTATTCCTCTCCCAAAATGTTTTAATGAAGCTTCTGATGCTAGGAAGACTATTTTTTACATTGACTCCCAAATTTTTTTAAGAATTGTACTGCCTTATATGAAAAATATAACGTATGGATTTGAGATACTAAACCTAAATTCGAAGAAGCACACGTACAGGGACTTATTTTATTGGCCCTTCTTTATGTTAAGGGAGAGAGTGGGCAGAATATTTTGACCCCACGGATGAAGCTGTACCTGTATTTATATCACAGATACTGATCTTGAAGAGGCCACTGTGCAGGTTACGCATTTCCTCATTCGCCGACTGATGTTGATCGAGACGACTTTCTTCCTCAGAAAAGACCACCTCACCAACGGCAAGGAAATCTTTTTGACACTTCGGTGCTGCTAACTGGGCTGTTACGTAAGTACATATAGTCCAGACACATTTTGATACCGCTTATGGTAACTAAGTCCATACCTTCTTAGCAAGACACTCTATTAAGTGAAATCTTGCTACTTTGAGAGGCAGGTAAATGAGAACTGAGAGGCACTAATGCGACAGCGTGGTTTTTAACTAGTACGAGATCTCATATTCACCTCTTTATCGTAAAAGGAAAGATACTACTTATCACATATTATAGTAAATCATTATAGCGATGATTTCTGTGGCAAAATTTACATTTCGAGAATAAATGATTTAGAAGAATTTTTACAATCTCCCACTACTCTTTTGATGCGTTCGGTTTCAATCTTCTGACGAATGAAGATTTCGAACTATCTCTCTTATAGAGGAAATTATATATAACTATAATGTAGCTGATTATAAGCTGTCCACGATTTATAGCCGATTTTAAATGCCTCTAAAAAGTAGCATCAGATTAGCGCTCAAATAATTCCTTATTTTAGGGGCAGATTTAATTTTTTTCCCTCACTCCCCTTACTCCATTAGAACTTGAGATTTTTATTTACGCATATATGTAATTGTCTATCATACAATAGATTATTTAACGGAAGGATTTCATTCCTGATGTGATTTAAATTTGTAAGCTTCACTAACGATATCGAAAAAGCCAGTTGGAATAGTATTTTCCTCCAACGATTAATATGACTTCATGAGTACTTTCATGACCTACGCCGAATGCTTCTATTCTCAAAGTAATCGACGTCTCCAATAACTCACTTGAGTATCATATGGAATATTTGCTTATATATACTCGTAACTTTCAAGACAGGTAATATTATATACGAATATATGTTTCAGTAATTATATATAATATTATTATCTTCTAAAAATATAGGACGCTATAGTAAAATTACGGAGATTTTTATATTGTGTAGTGTGACAGGAGCATGTCCAATTATACTGACGAGTAATGATTTACGGTTGAGCTGTTAATGGAAATAACAGGTTCTATTAAATATTTACTCGTATATAAGCGACTTCCCAAAATATATATGGTGGAGCTCAAGAACATATAAGTTATTTAAGGTATATTCTCATATCCTTTGAGCGCATTACCTGAATAACAACGTTTTCAGTGACTTTTATAATAATATCTGCCATTTTTCTTGCAGTGCTAGAAATATCTTTTCTGGCCCATCCATAAACAATTTTTGAAAGTGTATCAGGATATAATTATTAAGTCGTATGTCGTGATTTTAAGTATTGGTCTCGTTTCCTTCTTCTTATTCTTCCTTTGATATATCTCTTTTGAATTCTTTTTTTGTGGCATTTTTTTTTTTTTTAGCCCTGAGATTTGCATTTAGATTTTTGTTTGATGCATGATATTTTTTTATTATATTCTGCATCTCTTGACGTGATATTTCGTCCTTCAAGAGAGCCTCTGAAGCTGCAGGAGGCGCAGACGGAGAAAAAGATGGAGAACTAAAACGCGGGTGTGCATACGCCAGATTATTTTTCATTCTGGGTAATTGATATGTACCGCTCAATTAATTTCCTCGTCAAAATTGACGAGTCAAATACTCGTGAGAGGCAATTCTGGAAAGACTCGCATCGTGGTTTCGATGACTCTGTGTCGATACGAGTTGAGAGCGATTTTGCAAAAGTATATATTTCAACGTGATACACAAGTTTATTATTTTGAGTCTTTTCATTTTCTCCTTTCATATAGTTAAATTTTTGAGTATACGAGGGTTAGATACGGCAAACAGTGAGAATATTATAATCTAGCTCGGCCTCTCTCTCAGTGGCAGAAAGATCGAGAACGATTTTTTGTGTGCAAAAAAGGAAAGCAGAATGTCTACCTCACCAAAGAAATCAACAGCTCCCACTTCTTCAAAAGAAAAGTATACACTACGTAAATAGACAATGTAGTGAGGGGACCAGTTAATATATGAGAAGACACGTGGATAAAAAACAACAATTTATCCGTTTGACGATTTTTTCTGGTAGCCTCTTGATGAATGCAGTGAATGAAATGGGAAATACGGATGTTGTCGCTTAATTGAAATTTTATGTACTCTCACGTAGCGGTGGCGAGTGTCAAGAGCGATTTTAGAAAATCCAAAAACGAAAACGCGCTCGCCCAAAAATTTTCAAACCTGAACCACTGTCCTCCCAAAATCAAGACACGAATTTGTTTGGAGTTTCTCATATTTGAAAAAAAGTCTTTTTATTTCTAAACATGAACAATTTGAAAAAAAAACGCAAAAAAGCAAAAAAATACGCCAAAAAAAAATTTGCTACTTTAATAAATATGAGCAAAACGCACGATATTTACCACCACCTAAGATTTAAAAGGCAATGATTTCGAAAGAACAATATAAAATACCCAATAACCCAAAATTATAATTACCGCAAAGATACTAATTGCCCCAAAAATTATATATATATTTTTTTTTATAACTTCACGGACGATTGACAGCTTGGTTAAACAACGAAATGAAAAATAGAGTTGTTAAATGCTCATTTACAAAAAAATAATTTAAACAGGCCCTAAACAATATTTAATATATAATTTCGATGAAGAAGGCACGCCAATGTTTTTCTTTAACGTCTAGATATGTAGTTCTTATTGTGAGTATAATTACTCAAGATAATATATTATATTAATTATCTGAAAATTTATACTTAAAATAAATTATCTTCTTTTTCATATCTAATGATATGTATCTGTATCTTTCATTAATATGTCTTATTTTTTTTTTTCTTCTCTTTCCTATATTAATGCTGCAAGCGAAGTTATACTATATATTTTCTGCTTTGAATTAATATATATTGATCTTACTTAATTTATTAATAGTATTTATAATATTATATTATATCTTTATATTAATATATTAATATTATATATATATATATATATATAGTAATATTATATATTTATTTTAATTAACTTATATATATATATAATATTTATATATATATATATTAATATATTAATTAAAAAAATATTAATAGTGAGTAGTACTGTATATATAGTAGTCGTAGTAGACGTAGTAGGCTCACCGATGTTATACTGTTATATTTAAATATATATTTAAAATCTTTAATTTACAACTGTCTAACCCTGCGAATATTTTTCGAATCGCAAAGGGCGGCGCCAGCCAAGAATATTTTCGAATCGAACGCAAAGATTATTTAGCACGCAAATGTTGGTGTTTAAACAAAACTAATCAGTTCGTTTTTTTAATGAATCCTTTAATATGAGCGGTATCGATTTTTATTTTATTTAATACGAGCTCTGAATACCGATATAATAATTGCTTTTTCTTCTCAGAAATACTTTGAACAAATTATAACAAGAGAAAAGCAAACTTATTGCCCTTCAACAACAATTTTCAAATATATAAGTACGACTCACAAAATAGATGAGAAAAACATGAAGATAATCCGAGAAAAATATTTCTTCGAAATACGCTTCTGATATAGCGAACTAGACATTGCTAAATAATTTGCATAATCTTAAACGTTATTCGGGTCTTAATTGTGACATCTAAGGGTTGAGTGTTCACATTCAACAGTTTTGTCAACATAAAGAGTATCAGGTGAAAACGAAATTTTTATTTAACGTGTTACATGAATAGAGAAAAAATGTATAAGGAAAAAATAATTAAATAAGATTCAAGTGACACTCTACTTAAGAGGAGATATCATAGATATAGATCTCTCATTAATTTCGTGTGTGAGAGCATTTAACGCATGCAGCACATTGCACAATTAACTCAAATTGTGAGAGAACACACACGCCCATGATATATAACACGAATCTTAAAATATATAACCAGTTACATGGTCTATATGACAACATCATATATTATTTACATATTATTCTATTCATAATAAGCGTAATATTATTATAATTTGATATATATATTATTTTTCAATTAATCATTTTATTACATTTATGCAGTGAAGATTTGTCAGCGAATATTTTAATATTTACAGCCTCAAATCTGCTCATGCAGAAGTGATGAGAGAGAGTCTCGTTGTCGTTCATTATGAGGTGCGTTTTCTAAATAAATCGTACTTTCTGTACTGACCTATCCAGCAACCTCGCAACTCTAATATACTAAAAACTAGTATTCTAGATATACAGGGAACTTGAGAAACGCATATTTCTTATTATGGGAAAGAATGATAGCCACGACGCTTATAGCTATATTATAGTTATTATATATTTGTGGCAGCTGCAAGTCAGAATATATTAAGAAAAATATACTTCTATATGAAAGCCCTTGGGGTAATTTCCACTATATAAACTCAAAATAGTAAGTCTTAAATTAGTGAGACTAATTACATCTCTTAGGTTATTTTTAAGCTATTCGAGATAAAGTTTGTATTTCCTACAAGCTTCAATAACCGAGAAGTTAGTTGAACCAGTTTTTTAGCTTTCCCACAGATATGTTAATTAATGCACATCACAGATTTGCTTCTGAAATCAGGATAATATTTGACATTAATATATCTCTTACTTCAGCATATCTCGAATAGCACGTTAACTAGATGAATTAATATAATTGCAATAACCAGGTCTCACGGCATTACAACTGAATGCACTTATATAATGAGTAAATATGAGATCTACTCCACAACATCACAGTTACCGAATGAAACTTCTTTAAATAATCCAACACAACCCACCGACTCGCTCTAACTTCTGCTGTTGGGCACTTTTGCCAACCCGTCACAGGGTTTCCTCAAGTGAGTGTATACTTCACTTGTTTTTGCGAACTCATTGTTTCACTACTCAAATTATTTATCATCATACTATATAATGCATATATCCTACAACCTATATCTTTTAATGGTGATTAAGTCGTATATCTTCACTATATATATAATACTTATTATTATTATTATCATTATATATTATATATATATACTATACTATATATATTCCATCTATTTATAGTATATATCACTATATCTCATATATTATATAGTATACTATAATATTATATATACTTATATATATATAATACTATATATATATTCATATATATCTACTTATAATATATATTCTATATTCATATATATATAATTTATATCTATATATTATATTCTACTTATCTATATATATATTCTATATATATAATAATACTATTATATATAATTATATCCTCTTATATTAATAATATATATATATAACTTGAAAAGGCAAAAAACATATACATTTTAAAGCAAATTAACTCATTTAAACTAGGCAGGCATTGTTGAAAACGCATCTTTCAACATATTTTCCTTTTATAAAAATCGAATCCTTTTAAAGCTCATTTTGAAACTACATTCTCGAATTATATGAATTACATAATTATATTGACAAAAGAGTATTCATCAGTTAATTATTAAATTATGATATTATATTTATTATATAAATAAGACTTTGGATAGGGATTATAATTGCAATAATGTTAGAAATAGATTCTTAAAACAAACTCACCATTCACTTGCATAGTACATTTCACATATTTAAATTTACCATTTAAGTTTTAATGACAATTAGTACTACACTTCTTCCACAATATACTATTCATTTTGCACTGGATCACAATTTCTCTTGTTAACTTAAACCTTTCTTTCCTTTAAATTACCATGATCTAAATAAGTTCACCTGACTCTTCATTATATTACCTTACTTAGCTCTCTCCTTTAAGCGAACCAACGTTCACTTCACACTTTTTCGCCAAAGATTAGTGGTCGCATACTCGCCGGTCAATCGACAACAAACATTATTTTAACACGATCCCCAATAACTCGAATTTACACTGCGCCACATCAACGATTGCGTAAAATACACCCTACGCTCTCTTTCCTTTATCTCAGTGCGTCGGATCCTTGAATTTTTCAATATAATTTATTATTTAAATCTTTATCAAATTTACATTTCTTTGATATTATCTCTCTAGATGTTCATACCGGTCTCATATTCACAGGCCAAGCGACACCTTTATTAAATAATCTAATTGGTTAAAAACTAATTTATTATTAAATGATGGAAACTTTCATATAATATCATAATCTAATTACCTAATCATATCTTCGTTATTTTATAGATCATATCTGTATAATTGACAGAACTCACATACCAATGCATATTTTAATTATAATATTATTTAAAATTCGGTACAACTGAGCCACTATACATGATCAACTTATTCAAGCGCGTTATTTGTAATTAAAATTTTAATAATTGTTGTAATATATATATATATATTTACTAATTTAATATATATATACAATAAAGTATAACTATATATTATATACTACACTCTTATATTCTACACTATATAATAACTGACAATAATATATAATCACTCAATATACAAATTACAATTTAAATATACAACTGATAATATTATTAAATAATTAATCAATCAATATAAAATATATATATATATTATCGATATTTTACCAATATATAAATTATCTATATAATTATTTTATTATATATATTATATAATAATATTATCAATATATATATACTATAACTATATATATATATATATACTATAATTATAATACATATTATATATATATATTATACTCATTATATATAATACTATCTATATATATATATACTATACTATATATATATTATATACTATATATATATATATTTATAATATATATATCATATATATTTATATAAGTATATATAATATATATATATCTATGATATACTATTATACTTTATATTATCATATATATATATATATTCTATATGTATATATATACTATTTATATATATATATTTATCATATATATATTTATATATTTATATATATATATTTATATTTATATATATTATATATATATATAACTATATATATATATTATATATGATATATATATATATATTATATATATATATTATAGTATATATCTGTATATATAATATATATAGATATATATATATTATATTATATATTATATATACTAATATATATTATATATATATATATATATACTATATATATATATATATCTATATATTTATATCTATATAATATATACTACTATATTTATATATATATATATTATATATAATATATCACTATATATATATACTATATCAGCTCTATATATATACTATATTTATACTATATTTTATATACTTATATATATATATATATATTTATATTATATATATTAATATATATATATATACTATATATATATAACTATATATATTATACTATATATATATTATATATTTATAATATATATATATATATACTATATATATAATACTATATATATATATATTATATATATATTATATATATATATATACTCATATATATATATATATATATATATATTATATACTTATATATATATATATATATATATATATATATATATTTATATTATATATATATATATATATTTATATTATATATATATATATATATATATATATATATAATATATATATATATATATAATATATATATATATATATATATATTATATATATATATATATATATATATTAATTATTTTATACTATATATATATATATATACTATATTATTATATATATATATATATATATATTATATAACTATAAATTAATTATTATTATATATAATCATCTATATATATAACTATATATCTCAATGTATATTATTATATATATAATACTTATATATATATTATATATACTAAAATAATAATATACTCATATTAATATACTATATATATACTAAATATATCTACTCACCTATTATATAACCTAATATCTAAACTAACCTCCTAACATAACCTTATTATATATAGGATTTATTAATATCATATTCTATATACATAAGTATTACATACTAATATTATAATATAATTATATATAATAACTATATATATATATATAATATAATATAATATTATTATATATATATATATAATTATATACTTATATTATTATAATTATATATATATTTACACTATATAATATAATCTATTATAGTTATTATATCATATATATAATATCATACTATAATATTAATACTATATTATCTATAAATTGGATGAAACGAGTAGAGGGATAGGGAAGATTCTAACTCAATAGCTTGATTGTTGTTTTTCACCTTCACGAGGTCAGAACTAAGGCTCATACTGTATACGACCTTATGCATTATCTCCAGCAACATAGGCAACAATATAATTGAATCTTGCAGCTTAATGCAAAGTTTTGGCACTGCTCTCCTCGTCCTTGGTAAACATCTGTGCGCCAGTTGAGACACAGTTTATCATAACCTTACAGACTCTGCAGGAGCAATATTCGCGGTTTGGTCTATGGGATTTCTCTTTTTCTTACCCTTGGCTTCGATGAGCAATATCTGGTCAAGTAATCATACTTCGCCCAATAATGTACTTATTATATTTACTGTTCAGCAAAATGGATCTCTTTCGACTTACACGCACATATACTATTTGTGTGTTCGCTTTGAATCCATCTCCAGCGACACTTTACCGTGACGGGGTTCAACACAATGCTAGCGGACAGGACTGAGTAAGGTCTCTCACCCCTGGTTATGGTCTTGGGTTTCTCTTCTTCACTTCTTGCTCTCTGCACTAACGCTCCTACCACTGGCTCCAGCTCTCTGACGCCTCTCACTCTGGTAGTTTGCTCGCGATCTTTCTCTTGGGAGTAACCACTAACATTATGAGTTTGCAGGTAAATCTTCTGCCACATTCGATCCACCTTGAAATGCGACAACCACATGGCATATATCAAAGAGGGCGGTTGTTTTCTTTATTCATTTCTCATGTTCGCCTTTTTGTTTTTTCTTTTATTACACCTGTTATTTCAATCAATTCTTTATTTGCTTTCATGCACCTCTTATTCACGGTACTATTAATCAGCCAAGGCATATTGATCAATGTTTCAAAAGGTCTAGTCTAATAATTGATAGTTGATCGTAATAGCTAGATGAGACATATTCTGCAGATCAACTTCCGCCCAAATTATTTAGGTTGACTTATTTATATTTATAATCTTTTTGGTTTACAGCAAATGGTCTCTTATCTGATATATTTAATTAATATTTATTGTTGTTACACTTTTGAATATAACCACTCTAGCAAACACTTTTAATTATCTGATGGGGTTCAACACAAAGCTATTGATGGACTAGAAGATTATTAGTAATGTAATTCCGTAGACGGAAATTGGTCCTAATTATTATATAAGTGGAATTCATTCGTTGGTTCAAGATTTATAAATCTTGAGCTGGATTATATTATTATAGGTTTATCCATCAAATCATACAACGTGATTTGCTATCTTATTGCTAACGTATAGATTATGCCATACGAAGTTCCATTAAAAGAATAATTTGACTGCTCAAAGGCTAATAGCTGTCAAGTATGGGATGAAATTAATATTCAATAATGGAATATCTTCTAAAATTGTCAGATAAGGTATACGTATTAGGTCTGTTTAGTTAGATTGGTGCAAATTTATCATTCCGAAGATTATTATAATATTCATCTGTTTGATATAACCCCACATGAACCTATATATAATAAACAGAGTTTCACTTCAAGTTGATTGACAAAAATTTATTTCGTTATTCACCGTTCCCTTTTTTAACATGGCAGCCTGTTAAAATAAGGTATGTATTATGTCCTTCATATTAATCTAGTATATTTGCCATTATTATAATTTTCTAGTTGAATAATTTTATGAATTTTTAATAATTTTATCTTTTATTCTAATATTATTAAATTATTATTTTTACTATGTTATTTCCTTATTATAATCAGAACAATACAAATATTTCATCCGTATCTTTGATTTGCGGAATTATTATCTTGAAGGTCCTTTCCTCTAAGTATTCAATATTAAAAAGTTTTAGACGTAAGGAACTTTAGAAAATACCAGCATTCTGTTTTTTTTAACTTGGGAGGCTGATGGCGAGTTACTTCACTTACCGTTATGCCACCATCCATTTTCGGGTTGGCTGTTCAGTCCCCTACGATACTAGGGCTGT